>JAJPUD010006527.1:848-127485 GCA_023553655.1 Myrmecobius fasciatus
GATTTTATCAAATGCTTTTTCTGCATCTATTGAGATAATCATATATTTTTTGTTAATTTGGTTATTGATATAGTCAATTATGCTAATAGTTTTCCTAATATTGAACCATCCCTGCATTCCTGGTATAAATCCTATTTGGTCATGGTGTATTATCCTAAGGATGATTTTCTGTAATCTCTTTGCTAATATTTTATTTAAGACTTTTGCATCAATATTCATTAGGGAGATTGGTCTATAATTTTCTTTCTCTGTTTTTTTTTTCTACCTGGTTTAGGTATTAGTACCATGTCTGTGTCATAAAAGGAATTTGGTAGCAATCCTTCATTCCCTATTTTTTCAAAGAGTTTATATAATATTGGAGTTAATTGTACTTTAAATGTTTGGTAGAATTCACATGTAAATCCATCCAGTCCTGGGGATTTTTTCTTAGGGAGTTGATTAATGACTTGTGCTATTTCTTTTTCTAAAATGGGACTATTTAAGTAATTTATTTCCTCTTCTGTTAATCTGGGAAATCTAGATTTTTGTAGATATTCCTCCATTTCACTTAGATTATCAAATTTATTGGCATAAAGTTGGGCAAAGTAATTCTTAATTATTGCTCTAATTTCTTCTTCATTGATGGAAAGTTCTCCCTTTTCAATTTTGAGACTAACAATTTGATTTTCCTCTTTCCTTTTTCTAATCAAATTAACTAGAGGTTTATCTACTTTGGTGGCTTTTTCATAAAACCAATTTTTAGTTTTATTTATTAATTCAATAGTTTTTTTTTTACTTTCAGTTTTATTAATCTCTCCTTTTATTTTTAAGATTTCAAGTTTGGTATTTGATTGGGATTTTTAATTTGTTCTTTTTTTAGCTTTTTTAGTTGTAAGCCCAATTCATTGATTTTTCTTTTTCTCTATTTTATGCAAATAAGCATCTAGAAATATAAAATTTGCCCTTATTACTGCTTTGGCAGCATCCCACAAATTTTGGGATGTTGTCTCATTATTGTCATTCTCTTGGATAAAATTAGTAATTGTGTCTGTAATTTGCTGTTTCACCCATTCATTCTTTAGGATGAGATTATTTAGTTTCCAATTGCTTTTTGGCCTATTTTCTCCTGGCCTTATATTGCATGTGATTTTTATTGCATCATGATCTGAAAAAAAAAAAATGCATTTACTATTTCTGCCTTCCTGCATTTGATTTTGAAGTTTTTGTGTCTTAACCCATGGTCAATTTTTTTATGTTCCATGAAGCACTGAGAAAAAAGTAAACTCCTGTCTGTCTCCATTTAATTTCCTCCAAAGATCTGTCATACCTAACTTTCCTAACATTTTGTTTACCTCCTTAACTTTTTTAGTATTTATTTTGCGATTCAATTTATCTAGTTCTGAAAGAGGGAAGTTGAACTCCCCCACTAGTATAGTTTTGCTCTCTATTTCTTTTTGCATCTCTCTTAATTACTCTTCTAGGAATTTGAATGCTATACCACTTGATGCATATATGGTTAGTATTGATATTGCTTCATTATTTATGGTACCCTTTAGTAAGATATAGTTTCCTTCCTTGTCTCTTTTAATTAGATCTATCTTTGCTTTTACTTGATCTGAGATCAGGATTGCTACCCCTGCTTCTTTTTTTGTTCACCTGAAGCATAATAGATTCTGTTCCAGCCCTTTACCTTCACTCTGTATGTATTATTATGCTTTAAATGTGTTTCTTGTAAACAGCATATTGTTGGATTCTGGCTTTTAATCCAGTCTGCTATCTGCTTCCATTTTATGGGAGCATTCATTCAATTCACATTCACAGTTAAAATAACTAATTCTGTATTTCCTGCCATCTTATTTACCCTAGGTTATGCTTTTCTCTTTCCTATCCCCTTTCCCTCCTCCCTAGTATTTTGCTTTTGATAATCACTTCCCTCAAACAATCCTTCTGCTTTAGAGCCCCTACCCCCTTTTTTACACTTTTCCCTTCTATTAGTCTTTCCCTTTCTTTCCCCCCTTTTCCCTCCTATTTCCTTACAAGGTAGGACAATTTTCTTTGTGATACAAATCCTTCTATTATTCTCTCAGAGCCAAATCTGATGAGATTAAGATTAATACAATGCTCATCCCTCTCCCTTCTTTCCCTCAATTATAATAGGTTTTCTTTCCCTCTACATGTGATGTAATTTCCTTTATTTTACCTCCCTTTCCCCCTTCCAGTGTTATCCCTTTTCTACCTCTAATTTCTTTTTCATATTATCATAATAATCATAATCATAATATAATAATCATAATAAAATCAACCCTCATTCTCTAAGTATATCCATAACACAAATGTAGTTCTCAAGAGTTGGGTTTTGTTTTTGTTTTTGTTTTTTGTTTTTACCTTTTTATGTTTCTCTTGAGTTCTGTGTTTGAAGATCAAATTTTTTTGTTCAGTTCTGGCCTTTTCATTAGAAACCGGTGAAATTCACTTATATCATTGAATGTCCATCTTCTTTCCTGAAAGATAATGCTCATTTTATCTGGATAGTTTATTCTTGGCTGTAATCCCAGTTCCTTTGCTTTTCGGAATATCAGATTCCAGGCCCTTCCATCCTTTAAGGTGGAAGCTGCTAGGTCCTAGGTGATCCTAATTGTGGCTCCTCAGTATTTAAATTGTTTCTTTCTGGCTGCTTGAAATATCTTTTCCTCTTTATGATAGTTCTCAAATTTAGCCACGATATTCCTTGGGTATTTAATTTTGGGGTTTCTTTCAGGATGTGATCAGTGGATTGTTTAAATAGTTATTTTGCTTTCTGATTCTAAAATATCAGGGCAGTTTTCTTTCATGATTTCCTGGAAGATAGTGTCTAGGTTCTTTTTTTCATCATGGCTTTCAGGAAGCCCTATAATCCTTAGATTGTCTTTTCTAGAACTATTTTCCAGGTCAGTTGTTTTTCCTAGGAGATATTTCATATTTTCTTCTATCTTTTCATTTTTTTTTAATTTTTGTTTGACTGATTCTTGAAGTCTTGTTGAGTCATTCACTTCCATTTGTTCAATTCTAATTTTTTCTTCAGTTACTGTTTTTAGCTCCTTTTGCAATTGGCCAATTAAATTTTTTTGTTCATTGCATTCTTTTTCCATTTTTTTTTGCAATGATCTCATTTCGTTTCCCCATATTTCTTCTAACTCTTTTAAGATCCTTCATGCAATCTTCAAAGAAAACCTTGTGACATGGGTCCAGTTTATGTCTCTCTTTGGGGCTTTTTCTGGAGTTGCTTTATCTTTAGGGACCTCAGGATTTGAGGTCTGTTCTTCCCTCTCTCCATAAAAGCTGTCTATGGTGAGAGTTCTTTTTGTTTTTTTTTATTCATTTTTTTAAAGGTGTGAAGTCTGTTCAAGGCAAAGGGGGTTCAGCTGCTTTAATTTGCCCTGGGGAAGTTCTACTGATTGAGTTATTTCAGGTGCTGGGCAGTTCTGCTGATTAAGTTATTTCAGGTGCTGGGCAGTTCTGCTGATTGATTGCTTTGGGGTGCTGTGTAATGGCAGCTAGGTCCTGTGCTCTTCAGGGGTTTAGTAGTTCCCAATCTACCCCCCACAGAAGGCAGATCTGCCAAACTACCTGCTTACAATCAGGACGGATTGGCCCAAGAGGCCCACAGAAGACCCCCAGGTGTGTGGAAGCCGCAAGGCTCCGACTCCTGTTCCAACTCCTGCTCCAGCTCCCTGTTCTGGTCTCCCTGTCCTGCAATCTGGGTTCAGTAGACCACCCCCCTGCCCAATTAAAACAGAACTGTTTTGAAGTTCTTCCAGGGTATCTTCTTCTAGAAATGTGTTCTAGAAGATATTGTGGATTCTTTGACTTCAAAACTAGTCTAGAGGCTTTATCTGCTGTTGGTTTGAGGGAAGGTTAGAGGAGGTTACAGAGACTCATGTCTGATCTCTGCCATCTTGGCTCCAACCCTGGAAGTCCCAGAATATATTCTCTTTATGTATAGAAGAAGTGCATATTTTTAACCAATGCTGGATTACTTGCAGTATAGAGGAGAGGTGGGGGAGATGAGGGAGAAAAATTTGAAACACAAGTTTTTGCAAGGATGAATGTTGAAAACTATCTTTGCATGTATTTTGAAAATAAAAAGCTTTTATTTAAAAAAAAAGAAAAAAGAATATATTTCCTTAAAATATTTTTAGAAGAATTGCAAATGTTTAACTTATATTGGATTGTTTACTCTCTTGAGGATGTGAGGTGGATGTGGAGGCAAGGAATTTGAAATACAAAGTTTTGCAAAGGTGAATGTTGAAAACTATCTTTGCATATATTTGAAAAAACAAAATACTATTAAAAATACATAAAATATATGTTTACAAAAAGAATATACTTACTTGTTTTCTAGGTCAGTTTTTTTTAAATTAAATAATGTTTCTTTTATGTCCTGTTTTGTTTGTTTGTTTGCTTTTTGCTGAGGCAATTGGGGTTAAGTAACTTGCCCAGCGTCATACAGCCAGGACGTGTTAAGTGTCTGAGATCACATTTGAATTCGGGTCCTCCTGATATGTTCTGTTTTTTTTTCTTTCAATCTTTTGATTTTGTTTTTAATATTTCTTGTTGTCTAAGGTTATGTAATGATTAACTGTGATGGACTTGGCACTTTTCCACAATGAAGTGATTCAAGGTAATTTCAGTAGGCTCATGATGGAAAGAGACATCTCTATCCAGAGAAAGGATATGGAGACTGAATATGGATCAACACATAATATTTTCACCTTATTTTTTGTTGTTCTTTGGTTGGTTTTTTTCTCGTGGTTTTTTTTTCTTTCTTTCATCTTTTGATCTGATTTTTCTTGCTTGTCATGATGAATATGGAAATATGTTTAGAAGAATTGAACATGTATGTTTAACTCCTACTGGATTGCTTGCTGTTTATGGGAGGGAGTGGAAGGAGAGGAGGGAGAAAAAATTGGAACACAAGGTTTTGCCAAGGTAAATATTGAAAATTATCTTTGCATGTATTTGTTAAAATAAAAAAGCTATTAAAATTGGAAAAATATTTCTTGTTGTATTAGTGAGTCATTGTTTTCTATTTGCTCATTCTCATTTTCAGGTCAGTCAGTGCTTGGATGAGTATTTCACTATTTCACTATAGTATATTCACTATCAGTTTTCCTTGCTTTTTTTTTTTTTTTAACTCCTTGGCTACTCCATTTTGTATCTCATTTCACTTTTTCCAGGTACTTTTGCAATCAATAAGGCTAAGACATTTTTTTTTCTCCAAGGATGTGCCTGTAATTGTTGTGAAGCCATCACTCCCTGTGCATCTCTCCAACCAAAGTATTTCCTTGTAATATTCAGAGTTTTCCTTGATTTGTTAATCTCAGTATCTTGTTTGGGAAGGGGGAAGGAGGATGTTGTGGCCGGTGGTTGGACGAAGTTCCTGAAACTAAATGCTATGGTTAGGGCTTGTCTAGGCTCCTCCTTCAAGGAACTCTGAGGCTACTCCCAAGATAGGTCAGCCTGGGATCTTGCCCCAGGACATTTGGATCTCCCCCTACACAGGTTCTGATTGGAGTCCTTCCCCACTACACTGGGCTTTTCCCCCAAGGCTTCAAAGATGTCCTAGGTTGGCTTTTGCCTAAAGCCTTTCTCTTCTGACCTTAGGGTCCTAATGCCAAACAAGCTTCTTGTAGTTCTAACGGTTGCTACCTCTGCTGGGTTCCTGCTGATATGGACTTCTAGGACACCTGAGTTAGACTTTGTCTAGAATGTTTCTTTCATCTGTGGCACTGGTGCAAGGATTTAGCAGACCCTAATCATCCAACACTTTTATTCTCTGAGCTCCACTTTTCAATTATCCTGGCTAGTCTATCTCAGGGTTTCCAGAGGATTCCAGATATCTTCCTATGGTTGGAGCCTACAGGTGATTCTTCTTATTTATGGTTATGCCAGTATATTCCAAAGTCCCCCTGGAGCATTTATGGGAGATGGGGTTCCTCTACATCTTTTCATCTTACCATAATCCCAAATGTTCATTTCTCTGACCTGTTGAAACATTTTTCAGCATGCTATTTCCTCCAGGAAGCCTTCCCTGGTTACTCCAATTAGAAATCTTTCTCCTTTTTTTTAGACCTTGGGTAGCACTTTTCTCATGCCTCTGGTTTGTTTTTTTTTTTTTTTTTAATCATGTCTTGTTTTATAGTAAGTTATTTTTATGTGTTACATTTCTGCTACCAGGTTATAAATTCATTGTTAATAGGTTCTATATTTTACTGATCTTTGTGTCTCAATTATTTTCTAAAATAGAACTCTGACATACTGGACCAGATAGTTAAAGATTGCTGAGTTGAGTGCCAAACATTTCTTTTTATTTCACTTTAAACAATAACTTAGAATCTTAGATCAGACCTAAAAAACACCTTAGAGATCATCTAGTCCAACTCTATTTTTTTTTTTTTAAATTTTATTTTATGGATAGGAACATTGAGGCTAATAAAGGGAAAGTTTCTTTCCTAAATCACTTAGCAAGTTAGTGACAGAATTGAAATTAGAATCCAGGTCTCTTAACTCCCAGTCCATTTCGTTTATTTTTTTCCCCCTACTACTCAAACATGTCTCCTATACTTTAATCTCCTTGTCACTTTGACCCCCACTTTCAATCTCAATTGATTTTTCTTTTTTCCGATTCTGAAAATGCAAAGCTATTTTGTCTTCTTTCACAAGGAAGCATTGCCACCTTGTGGACTTTTACTCTAAGCTCTGAAAATTGTAAAAATATTACATTTTTGCAATTGGAAATATAAATGGGTTTGCTGTATTTTCAGCACTTTTACTCTTAAAATCACAGATCCATAAAATGTCAGAGCTGGAAGGGACTTTAGAACATAGAAAGTGAGAGTATTCTAAAAATAGAACAGAGGTGTCAAACATCCAATCCATGGGCCAGGAGCAACCTATAAAACTCTCCAGTGCTGCCAGAATAAGACTAAAATGTCACTGGGAGATGTATAACAAAATAATAAAAATACAGACACTGTTAATTTGTGGTTATCTAAGCTAACAGGCATTGCAAAGGGATCCATTTCTATTTGAGTTTGACACCACAGGTATAGAAGTGCTTAGAAGTCATCTTGTCTCATTCCTTCATTTTATAGATGAGGAAATCAAGATGAGTCTTGAAGAGAAGTGAATTGCTGCACTAGTTAGTGGTGGAGTCATTCTAGAAGTAGATTAAATCCCAGATTTTCTGACTCTCATCTCAATGTTCTTTCCTCTGTACTAAACAGCCCAAATAAACTAGTTTAAGAAAATGTTATTTGACAGTGTTTTCCTCCCTGGTCAGATGCCAAAAAAGCCTTGTAGAATTTTAAAGAACTGGGTCAGTTGACATTATAAAGCAGATTATAAAAAATTAATCTATGACCCAAGATCCCCAAAAGACTTGAATCAGATAGAACATGTTCAGTCTTGGAGTCCTAACTGAGAGATCCATTGTCTTTCTTGAACTTTTTGCTCCCCACCTGGAATTGCTCCAGGAAAATCTTCTAATATAAGATATAGCTTTTGTGTGGTTATTTAGGTACTCTCTAAATGTGGATAAAGGTGACCCCAAGTCCCTAGGAGAATTTTTTGAAAAATTATTCTCTTCTTTAAAAAGTGTATAAGATGTAAAGGATTTAGGTGAGACTAAAAAGAAAGAAAAAAGCCCTTTAAATGATCCATCAACTCCTCTCAGAAGATAAACATACCTTGGGGCTTCGGAACAAACAATTCTCTTTCCTTAAGACTTTTATCACCACTGATTTTTCCCTCTAAGACAGAAGTTACACAAGAACTATGCAAATGACTTTTTTCATTTTCCAAGTAACACAATTCAAAGGGAAATTCCTTTCTCTTTTTAGAAAGTTCAGTCCCTGAACTCTCAAACTTGTGAATTTTCAAATTTAGAATTACTCTTGTGTTAACTCCCAAAGCTGGTAGTATTAAGAAAAATCTCCCTTCTCTGGCAACAAGGCTAAATTCAAGGATCATCCTGCCTAAGGTATTCAAAAACCATTCTCTCCAACTTAAGAGTTGGGATCTAATTTTGGGAGGAAATCTAGTTTTTTTGCCTTTCTTTGTATCTTCACTTAGCATAATATCTGATCTATAGAACATGCTAAGTAAATACTTGTTGACAAATTATTGACTGATTAAAATTTTTATTGCCCATAAACTGTTCCCTAGATTATATATAAGCACCTATCTATCTCTGCTATGAACTTTTGCAGGACATTTATTTGAATCTGGCACCATCTTGATCAGTCACTTCCCCCTCCCCCCCATTTTCCTGTGTTCACAGACTTGGGGGGAGTGGGACACCTCTTCTTCTGAATTCAAGCAATTAAATCTGTTACTTTCTACTTCATGTGTGGGACAAGACCATTGGCTCAAATAAATCAAATAAATTAAGGAGATTTCTCAAGGCAAAAGCAGAAAGGAATTTTATTATGATCTCAGAGAAAGGGCGTCTCCCTCCCCACTAGCCGACAAGGAGAGACAAGGCCCAGTTAACAGACAAGAATTATATAGGGATCTGGGGTAATACTCCCTACAGGCTGGATCTTTGCCCTGATTAGCCAGGACAAATGATCTCACATTCTAAATCATAAGTGAGGAAAAACTATCAACCCAACCACATCTTTAGGATTCCTAAATTACCTTATATGGGAGTTTCAGTGCCAAGGTGGCCCCAACTTAGTCTCACAGATAAAAGGTCCCACTCCTTCTAAACCACATGATTTCTGGAGAAAGAAACCTGGCCCTGGGGCCCAGCCGACCTTCACTTAATTTTTACAACACTCTCTCCATCTGGTAAAATAGCTTTCACAGTTCACTTCATTCACAATTTGGAAAATCCCTATATTTTGGGGTCCAATGCCAATTGAGGAAGGGATCTGGTCCCAGGTTGCTGAGCAATTGTAATGCATTGTTTAATAAATCAATATTCTTAGAAGATCAAATGGCCTATTGGAAGTCAAAGACTTAAAGAATGAATTGTTTAATAAATCAATGTTCTTAGAAGATCAAATGGCCTATTGGAAGTCTTAAAGACTTAAAGAATCTTTCCATAAATATCTGGAATTCAATATCTCCTAAACTGAACTCATTGTCTCTTCCCTTAAACCCTCCAGTTTCCTTAATTTCCCTATTGAGGATATATCCATCCTTCCAGTCACTAGAAAGCCAAGTGTCATACCTGACACCTTACTTATTACTCTCCATATACGATCTGTTGCCAACTCTTGTCAATTTTATCTTCATAACGTCCTTTTCTCTGACACTGCTGCCACCCTGGTGCAGTTTTCAGATAAGATGGGTTGCTCAAGATGTTCAATTGGGAAGAAATTTCTTCTATCAATCTTTGCATCTGACTGGGTTTCTGGTCAATATAACCTAGATTATGTTAGGACCTATGTTAGGTTCTAGGCTAAAGTCCTTTGTCAAGGGTAGCTAAACTCAGGTAGAGGTGGTCCAGCTCCTCAGTCATACAGGACTAAGTTTAAACAATACAATAAAGTTTTCTCACAATTGAATAAAATTTTCTCACAAGACAAAAAATGAATTAGATCTGTAATTGAATAGAAAGGGAATTAATCAGAATTGAATCACAAGGTGGAATCAGTGTGGTTCATTCAGTTCCCACAATTAACTACTTGTCCTAATCCCTTCAATTCCCTCATTTTCCTCAATTGGAATGGCAAGAAATAGTGGCTTTAATTTATAAAGATCTTAATCTCGCTCCAACACATTTATTGGGGATTTGGTCATTAAAAGGAAGGTCATTAAAAATTCAACAGAAAAGGGACTAATGGATACCATATAATAAGACAATTTTAGAACACTATGAGGCTTTCCTGAAATCTCTACAAAACCCAGTAGAGGTCCAGTTATAATCTGGTTTACTCGTTAAAACTGAATTGGCAGCTCTACTATCTAGTAAGCAATCATGGATTACATCACCAACTTTAAGGGTAATGTGGAATTCACCAATTCAGGGAGAGATATGAACTCAGATTGTTGGGGCAAAGACACCAGGATTTGGGGAAACTTGAGTCCTCTCCAAAATCCACAGCCCCACCTCCTCCCCAGCAACTTCCTGCAGCAGAATTACCCAGGGAATTTCTAGACCCACTTTTACTTTTACTTCTAAGGTCCCATTTTTCCTCAGGCAATGTAGCCCTTCTTGGGGCAGGAAAGACATTTGCATGATGTGTAAATTCCTACTATGACCTATGCAGGATCTAGGATGGTGGGTTTGGCCCTTCAATTTAGATTTTTCTTTCTCCTTTTTCTATTCCTTCACAAACATATTGGACAATACTCTTAATTTCACCTATAGATTTTCATGAAATTGAGGGTAATTCTTATGAAAGTAATTTTGTATTTCTAACTGGAATTGGCTGACAAAGGCCTAATTTATAATTCTTCCATTTTGCAAGTTGAGTGGATTATATAATCTATTATGAATACAGTTAGGGGGTTAATTTTCTTCTTGAATTGTCTCTTAGACTTTAATTTTCAGAGGGAATGACACAAACTTCATTGCCTCTAATTAAGGACTGTCTAGCCTAATGCTACCTGGTAATCAGGTATTTTTGTTGAGGATTGCAAGTCCCGAAATGGCCAATTTGGGAGATCTTTGAGGCCAGGGCCCCCTTCCCTTGTTACACCTTGCTGATTAGCAGCTTTAATGACAGCTGGGGGACAATAATCTTTCCATCAGGTTGACCAGGTCTCCCCTGTGGGATTATAACCTCCTAAAGATGGCTTAAAAATTGGGTTATAACCATTCTTAAGTCTTCATCAAATTCTCTAGGTACAAGATCAGAGGGACTGAAAGGCTTGTTAGTCCTAATGGCAACTATCTGACCAAGTTGTGCTAGATTATATAAAGTCTTTCTTGAAGAGGGACAATACTAATTGCCAATACCTCTTGCTGTTGTCCCCTCAGCATGGTTTCATTATTTTCTTCAGCTTCATTTAGTTGCATCTAAGTAGGAATGAAGGCAGCAGATGATGGGAAAATCTAAGGCTGAACTTTGACAAGAATACCAGGGATGGCATCAGGGACAAAGAATTCAAAAGTAAAGCAGAATTGATTAACCAAGGGGTCAAGGTGGGGAAAGAAGGAGAGTGTGGCAAGTGTCCAGGTGGCGATCTGGCAAAGAACTGAGGATTGAGGGATTGGAGTCGTAATGTTTTGGGGTTACAAGGCAGAAGGAGATATGGAATTACAGTGCATTATGATCAGAAAAGGGATTATCAGAGTTCATTAACATGGAAATGGAGCACATGTGGATGATGGCAAGATCAAGGGTATGACCATCTTTGTGTATAGCTGAGGTGAGATGGAGGAATATGCCATATGAAATGAGTAAATTGAAATTCTCCTTCCAGTGACTATCTTTCTATATCTGCGTCTCTCTGGGGTCCTGAATGCTATGCCTCCTACTTATTCAGTAGGTCCCCTTCAGAACAACATAGCTGATAAGGGTGTGGGAGAGAAAAATTCCTTCTCCACCATCCCTCCTTTGATGTCGTCTGGTGTAGACTCAAGAGCATTCTCCATAAGTAGCTCTAACTCTGAAACTCACCCAGGACTCAACCATTTGAAGCCTGCAGAGGCATGGCTAATTTGTTTTCTCAGTCTATCAAGTTCCCCTCTTGATTCAGAGAGGTATTAACACCTGGTGAACTTCAAAGAAGAATGAAAGTAGAGGAAGATCTCTAGGGAGATGCTACCTTATTAGCATTTATTTTAGAGTATTTTGCATCCCTTATTCATTTGCAGGGACCTACTATAGATATTCTCCATCTGGGATTCTGATTCTTAGATGCCCTATCAGGATCCACTGAAAAAAAAAAAAATTAGCATGTTTTTGTCCACTTTGTTTTAGACTATAATTTTTTGGGGAAGATAACCTCTGTTTATTCAAATGCTTATGCTTTACTATTTGTTGTATTTCTAGGCACATTACAAGAATGAAAACTAGTAATATTAGTATGGATTTTTCATTTCTAGAATATTGATACCTAGAGCAGCACACTATGGGAGTTCATACATATTGATTTTATTTCTTCTTAAAACAACAACTTTAAAGTAGACTGTTTGCCTTATAGTGACATTACCAATAGCTTGTCTGAGGTCCTTATGGACTTCAGGTCTGTAGGCTAATGTTTATTTGTTGCCCTATTCAAATAATCAACCCCAACTGCTTAATCCTTTTGGGGGGCACCTCTTTGAAACTTTTCTATGTTTCTCTTTTTAAGGTAGCCTGCTTGTCCTAAAATAGGTGAGTTTGGACCTCTAGTTGAATTCCATACATGTTTCAGGAATCCATGAAGAAATTTTAGATGTCCCCTGTGTTTCAAGAATCCAGATCATTATAAAGCAGCAGTCATCAAAACCATTTGGTACTGGCTAAGAAATAGAGTAGTGGATCAGTGGCATAGGATGGAATCACAGGACAAACTAGGCAATAACTATAGCAATTTAGTGTTTGATAAACCTAAAGACCCCAGCTTCTGGGATAAGTACTCATTATTTGACAAAAACTGCTGGGAAAACTGGAAACTAGTGTGGAAGAAATTAGGGCTTGACCCACACCTAACACCACATACCAAGATCTAAATGGGTTCATGATCTGGATATAAAGAGTGATATTATAAGTAAATTAGAGGAACATAGTATACTTTACCTCTCTATCCTGTGGAGATGGAATAAATTTATGTCCAAAGAAGAACTGGAACTCTTAATTGAACACCAGATAGATAATTTTGACTATATTAAGTTAAAAAGTTTTTGAACAAACAAAACTAATGCAGACAAGATTAGGAGGAAAGCAATAAATTGGGAAGTCATCTTTACATTTAAGGGTTCTGATAAAGGCCTCATTTCTTTTCTTTTTTTTTTTTATTAAAGCTTTTTATTTGTATAACATATGTATGGGTAGTTCCCCAGCATTGATCATTACAAAGCTTTCCATTACAAATTTTACCCCCAGTCCCCTCCCCTCCCCTAGATGGCAGGAAGTCCACTACATGTTAATAATGTTGAAATGCTTGACAAGTTATGCAAGAAAAATCCTATCTATAAGAAAAAAAGAAAATCAGAGAAAGGCAACACAATGCAAGCAAATGTCAATAGAGATCATGAAAATGTTACGTTGTGGTCCATATTTCATATCCCTCTCTCAGGGTGTATATGGTTTTCTTCAGTGAACAATTGGAACTGGTTTGAGACAATTCTTTGTTACAGAGAGCCATGTCCGTCAGAATTGATCATCATGTAATACTGTTGTTGCTGTGTACGATGATCTCCTGGTTCTGCTTGTTTCGCTCAGCATCAGTTCATGCAAGTCCCTCTAGGCCTCTCTGAAATCGTCCTGCTGGTCGTTTCTTACAGAACAATAATATTCCATAACATTCATGTACCATAATTTATTTAGCCACTCTCCAATTGATGGGCATCCCTTCATTTTCCAGTTTCTAGCCACTACAAAAAGGGCTGCTACAAACTTTTTGCACATGTGAGTCCCTTTCCCTCCTTTAAAATCTCTTTGGGATATAGGCCCAGTAGAAACACTGCTGGGTCAAAGGATATGCACAGTTTGATGACTTTTTGAGCATAGTTCCAGATTGCTCTCCAGAATGGTTGGATCCGTTCACAATTCCACCAACAATGTATCAGTGTCCCAGTTTTCCCACATCCCCTCCAACATTCATCGTTATCTTTTCCTGTCATTTTAGCCAATCTGGCAGGTGTGTAGTGGTACCTCAGAGTTGTCTTAATTTGCATTTCTCTAATCAATAGTGATTTGGAGCAACTTTTCATATGACTAGAGATGGTTTTAATTTCATCATCTGAAAATTGTCTGTTCATATCCCTTGACCACTTATCTATTGGAGAGTGGCTTGAATTCTTATAAATATGAGACAATTCTCTATATATTTTAGAAATGAGGCCTTCATTTCTAATGACAGGAAAAGATAACGATGAATGTTGGAGGGGATGTGGGAAAACTGGGACACTGATACATTGTTGGTGGAACTGTGAACGGATCCAACCATTCTGGAGAGCAATCTGGAACTATGCTCAAAAAGTTATCAAACTGTGCATACCCTTTGACCCAGCAGTGTTTCTACTGGGCCTATATCCCAAAGAGATCTCAGAGGAGGGAAAGGGACCCACATGTGCAAGAATGTTTGTGGCATCCCTTTTTGTAGTGGCTAGAAACTGGAAAATGAAGGGATGCCCATCAATTGGAGAGTGGCTGAATAAATTATGGTATATGAATGTTATGGAATATTATTGTTCTGTAAGAAACGACCAGCAGGACGATTTCAGAGAGGCCTAGAGGGACTTGCATGAACTGATGCTGAGCGAAATGAGCAGAACCAGGAGATCATCGTACACAGCAACAACAGTATTATATGATGATCAATTCTGAGGGACATGGCTCTCTTCAACAATGAAATGCTTCAAACCACTTCCAATTGTTCAGTGAAGAAAGCCATATACACCCAGAGAGAGGGATGTGAAATGTGGACCACAACGTAACATTTTCATGCTCTCGATTGATGTTTGCTTGCATTGTGCTTCCTTTCTCAGATTTTTTTTTCTTGTAGATAATGATTTTTCTTGTACAACAATGATAAGTGTGGAAATATGTATACATTTATTCGACTTGTCAAGTATTTTAACATAATTAACATGTAGTGAATTTCCTGCCATCTAGGGGAGGGGTGGGGAGTAGGGGGGAAAAATTTGTAACAGAAAGCTTTGTAAGGGTCAATGTTGAAGAATTACCCATTCATGTTTTGCAAATAAAGAGCTTTAATTTAAAAAAAAAAAAAAAAAAGAAAAGAATCCAGATCAGTTTTTTCTCCTTCTTCCTGATTTAAACCCATCTGTGCTTGTGAGATCAGAGTAAAGGGGTCACAGGGTAAGAGAAGGAGAGAGTAAATAATCCAGTCCCCTCCCCCTCTCCCCCCAGTCCTAGAATTAATTTTTTGAAGCACTCAATTCCTAAATGATACCTGAACAGAGAGGCTCTTTAAGAGGATAAATTCCCTGGCCCACCTAGTACCAGCAGGACTGCTTTGTACAGAAGTACTAAGACATAGTAGTTTGGTTTTTTATTGAAAGGATTGGAGTTCTTAATCCCTGTGAGGAGAGCTGCTCATGTCCTTTTCCTCTGAGAGAGATGGTTTAATTTTCTTTTTCCCTTTTCTTCTCTTTATTGTCTTTGGGTTGAGAAAAGCTACTTATAAACACCAAGACAAAAACTTAATCTAATTTTGAGAATCTTAAAAATTATGTCGGTTTTGTCAAATTGTATCACCATGAGATTCCCATTTTGGCTAGATTTGGGGTTCCATGATCAGTCTAGTTCACTTCCTCACTCTCTTGATCCCTAATGCATTGAGTGACATCTTTTCTTCCCTTCCTCTTCTCCTTTCTCTTTCTCCTCCTTTGCTTCTCTCCCTACAGCATCCTCAATCATTAAATTTTCTGTACTGTTGTGGTAACCCTTAGCCCAAGCATTGTGACTGAGGATGATGGACTATTTTGACTTAGACTTTACCAAAGAATTATGCTAAAGATTTGAAAAACAAAATCATAGGATAATCATGGATAGTATAGAACACCTGGTCCAAGATATGATGAAGGAGAAGGGCGACTGCCATATCATTACCCTCTAAATTTTCAAGGGTGGTGTTATAATTCTTTGCTAATTTCCTCAATTACATCAAAACACTGAACAAGTATAGTAATAATTTAATTCCAATGACTACAGTTTTATCAAATTGAAGATTTACTGTAATAAACAGTCAACTGAACATGTAAAAGTAATTCTGGAGTTGATCTCTCAATTTTGACTAGGAAAAAATATCCTGATTGCTAAAGATATAATTGACACTAGTAAAATAATATTTTACTTTTCCTGTTCAAGCATTATAAACTAAAGAAGGTTAAAGCAACCAGTTTACTAGTTAAAATGGATAATTCAAAGTGTAATACGCAGATCCAAATTCACTGGATTCAAAAATTCTAGACAAATATGACATAGTACATACTTTTGACAGAGATTTAAATTATATTTGTGTGTATTTAAGTGAAACTGTCAAAGACAAATACAAAGCTCGAAGTGCAATTTGGTATGTAGTGATTGAGTTTTAAAACACTTTGGAGAAGTGGAGCCAAAATGACAGAGTGGTAAACTGAGCGCTCCCTTCCACAAAACTCTAAAAAGATCCAGGAAATGCACTAGGTCAATTTGTGATGGAGAAATCCAGAAAAAGATCATGGAATCATTTTTTCCTGTCTATATTAGCATGACAGCAGACAAAGTCTGTGGACACTGAAGACTGGGTCAGGCCAGAAACATGCTGCTCACAGAACACTCCAGTGCCCAGGGAAAGAAACATTGTTCACCAGAGGAAGTCCCAGAAGCATATTGAAGTTCCTCCAAATCCATATGGACAATGTGATGGGGAGAGGTGCCAAAAGGCTGCTTTGTCACTAACTGTGCAGTTCCAGATTAAAGATAGGAGATGACTGAAAAGGGGACCTGTGCACCTGGGTAGTACTGTTCCTGGGTAGGGATGCCCTGAAGGTATGCCAGTAAAGGGAGAAATTCAAAGGCCAGCAGGGTGGCTTAAATCTCATATACAGAACAGGAGCTCATTCCCAGCATCTAGTCTAGCTTGCAGAGATATAACTGGGACAGGAATCTTAGGACAAAAGGAAACTCCCAATTCTGCCACTCTGAACCAACAGAATTTTCTAGCTGCCTGTAAGGACTGAATCCAGCAGCAGTCTACTCTTGTTCAGAAAAAAGAACTGGAAAGCTTGGCACAAGAGTTGCTCAGGTAAAAGAATCTCTGAAAATCCAAATGGGCCAAATAGAAGCTAATGACTATATAAAACCACAAGAAATATTAAAACACAATCAAAAGACTGAAAAAAAAAAGAAAAGTAAATGCAGGGAATCTCACAGCAAATGGAACTGATCTGGAGAACAACTTAAGGGGGAGAGGAACATTTAAAAATCATTGGACAATCAAACATGGTGACCAAAAAAAATCTAGACATGATATTTTAAGAAATCACTTAAAACTTCCCAGACCTCTTAAAAACAAAGGGAAAAGTGGAAATAGAATCAGTTACCTCCTGAAAAAAATCTCCAAATGAAAATCCTCCAGAATGTCAGAGCCAAAATTCAGAATTTCCAGGTCACAGAAAAAATGCATCAGCATTTAAAAAGATATCAACTATTGAAGAGCCACAGTCAGGATCATACATTATTTAACAGCAAACACAATAAAGGAGAGGGGAATTTGGAATACAACATTTGAAAAGGTAAAGGATACAGGCTAATAGCCAAGAACAATTTAACCAGCAAAACTAAGCCCAATGCTATTGGGGGGGGGGGCAGCAGAGGTGGGAAGGATCTTCAATGAAATAGATTTCCAAGCATTTCTGATAAAATGACTGAGTTTTGGGGTGGCTAGGTGGCGCGATGGATAGAGCACCAGCCCTGAAGTCAGGAGAACCTGAGTTCAAATCTGGTCTCAGATACTTAACATTCCCTAGCTGTGTGACCCTGGGCAAATCATTTGACTTCAATTGTCTCAGGGAAAAAAAAAACAAAACTGAGTTTTGTAGAAACTTTGAAGTTGAAACACACAAATGAAAAGAAATATAAAATGATAAACATGAATGAATAAAAGACTAAACATTGATAATTTGTTTCATTCAAATATAGGGAGATGATACAAGTTCCTTCAGAATCTTCTCATTATTAGGGGCCATAGAGAGAATATGTGCATGGTTTTGTTAAGTTTTCATGATATTAAGTAAAGAAGAAAAACAGAAGAGGAAAGGAGGTGGTAGGAGGGGATAAGGAAGTTTAGCAGAAATTATCTCATAATCAGGATAAACAAGTAGATATGTATATAAACAAGGAGGAAAGGGTGAGGAGTAGATGATACTTGAACTTCATTCTTATCAGAAATAATACACAATTAGGAATTCATTCCATTCAACAGATAAATAGGAGAGAAAGGAGAAAGTTGAGGAGGGGTAATTGGAGAGAGGGTCAGTTTAGGGAATGGTTAATCCTAAGCAAAACAAACTCTAAGGATGCACAAAAATATTTGTAGCTCTTTTAGAGGTGGTAAAAAATGGAAACCTGAGAGAGTACCCATAAGTTGGGGAATGGCTTAACAACCTATATTATATAAATGTAATAGAATACCCTTGTGCTGATTTCTTATCAGTGTAATGATCAACCAGGATTCTAGAGAACTAATGAAGAAACATGCTATTTACCTCATGATAGTGAGGTGAAGGATTCAGAATGCAGAATGAGTTTTGGGGGTTTTTTTTGACATTATCAATGTGGAAATTTATTATGATTGACTCTACATGTTTAAAATGAGTTTTGTTTTTCTTATGTTTTCAGCTGAGGCGGGGGAAAAGGTGTGAAGATGGATTTTTTGATTGATTTAAAGAAATAAAATATATTTTTAAAAAATAAAAGAGTGAAAGGAACAGGATCAGGAGAGCAAGTTATAAAATGTTATTTAAACAATGTTTAATAAATAAATTTGTTTAAATAAATAACTGAGAAAATCTTAAGATCCAATGACTAATTATGTCTCCCTGATAATGGACTAGAAGCATAAAATGAGAAATATATTCTCAGATACTGCCAAAGTGTAGATGTGTTTTTCCTGATTATACTTGTTACATGGAAGGGCTTTTAGGGGTTTTAGGAGAATGGAAGAATATGAGGAAGAAAAGAGGACCAACCAAACATTTTTAAAAAGAGAGAACTGAGAGACATAAAGTAGTTTTGGAAGTTCCATGTTAAGCTTAACATAAACTTCTCAGGATGCATAAAATGTTGTTCTATGATGTCATATACAATATTCTTTTTCTGTTATTCTTGGTATATGAAATATTCATTTGTTATTTCATAAAATCTAAATAAATAAATGGATGAATGGATAGATAGTTAACAAAAAAAAATAACACTTTGGAAGAATCCATCTGAGATTTGCTTCTGGACTACCAACTAGATCTGGCCAATGTTCTGGTCTTGTAACAATCTGCCTACTAGAGTCTTTTGCATATGTTATATTTTATCTATTTTATCTTTCAGGAATGTCATACAGTTGCTGTAGTTCTGACCACTGCTTCATTTGTGCTATAAACCTTGGGACTATCAGTACTGTTATATGGACTGCATTGTTTATATTGCTGTTTGACTCATGAATTAAAATAATAAAAATATTGTAAATATAGATTTGTTTAAAGAGAAGACATGTTGATCTTTAATTTGGTAATTTTATTTTATATGCTAATGAAAATTCAGAGAAGTGTGGTATCAAAGAGGGAGCAACCAGTTTCAAAATCTCTTTCAGATACGTCATATAATCTAAGAATTTTAATTATTTTCTAAAAACTCTTGTCTCCTAAATTATGCTCTTGTTTCAAGAACTTTTTGTTGCTGTTGTCAACAGAAAATCAAAATGGGGATAAAGAATTAATTTTCCTTAAATGAGCAATAGAATGAAAAGCCAAAACCAGTTTTTACTGAGCTACCTGTGTCATTTTGATACTTTCTTTTGTGTAGTTGCTAGTCCAAGTCATTTGTTTTAAACACAAATCAACATATTCTAAAAAGTGGGAACCCAGTGTGAGGACTCTACTAAGAGGAAAAGGATTTCTGGCAGGTTGGGTGCATCCAGATGTTGTGATATATTTGTATGAGAGTACACTCTCAGTTTGTGAGGAATGTTTTGCAACAACTTTTTTTTAAGTTGTTTAAGTAAATGTGTTTGCTAATAACTAATTGAATCTAGTGACTAATCATTAATGAATGGTGTTGTGAGCTGCAGTAGTAGTTCAGAGTTAACTCTAATACTTGAGGATAGTAACTACTCTCCAGGGGCTGGACTGCAAGTTTGGGGAGAATAGAAGTGTTACAAAGACAAAGGACCTTGTAATCTAATCAATTTAGTTGAAGAAACTAATCAAAATGGTGATCAAAACCTCCATTAAGTTCCCCTCCCCTCCTAATAGAAGAAAATTTCCAGAAACTTTTCTTTGTTGAGTTTTCAACTAAAAGGAGAGAGAGTAGCAAATGAAACAACTTATAAATAACCTGCTGGGAAAGGGAAAGAAGAATTAGAATGAAGAAAAGAAGTAATTCAAATGGAAAGAATTGTTAGCAAATTCTATGGCATGACAACTAGGGTTTAGGTCCACTCTGCCACTAACTTGTGGCTTTAGGCAAGCTAAGTTGCTTCCCTATGGAGTTGTTTCCTCCTATTGTGTGTGGGTGTGTACATACATACATAGACATACTACATACATTTACATATATACAAGATTTACTGAGTTAATTCTATAAAAGTAGTAGTGAAGGCAAATGAGAGAGCTATTATACTTTTAAGCAGAAGCTAATGCAAGAAGGAGCCAGAGAGCCAGTTCAGGTTTCAGAGTAGTTGGAATAGTAGTGATAATTAACATTTATATAACCCTATATGCCAGGTACTATGCTAAGCACTCTATTAATATTACCTCATTTGATCCTCAGAATAACTCTGGGAGGGAAGGTGCTATTATTATCCCCATTTTACAGGAGAGGAAGACAAATAAGAGGTGAACTGACTTGCCCAGCACAAGGCTAATAAGTGTCTAAGGTCTTCCTCACCCAGATCCTGTAGACTTTCCACTGGATTCCCTAGCTGTCCCAGGAAAGAAAGAGACCACCTACCCTGAGGGTCTTCCTCTCCCAGTTTCATTCATTTATTTATTTAGATTTTTTTTTAACTAGGTAAAAGAGGAGATTTTTGCCTCAATTACTAGTCAGTCTTAATCACTGAATGGGTGCAGCCTCAGTTAAATTGAGACCTATTGAAGACCTTAGCTTAAAAAGGCTCAGGTCTCCCACTGCATCCAGGGCCATCTCTAGCTGTACTGATCTATATCTGGCCTCTGGTCCCAGATATTCTGGAGGGAAACTGAGGCAAGTGACCTTGCCCAGCCCTCCCTCCCTTAGATCCAATTCACTTGCATGCTATGGCATCATCTTTGAGAATGAAGAACAAACAACTAAGGTAGGAAGGAAAGGAAGTGATTTTCTTTCAGCAGCTTCTCATAAAAGTTTTTTTTTTTAATTTTAAACATAAATATAAAAAATGAAAAGAAAAAAATATGGCCATGTGCACAGCAGAGAGGATTCAAAATATAAAGCAATAAATGTCCATTTCAAGAAAACCTATATAAGAAATACTAAGAACTGTCCATCTTTTCTTTGTTTCCTTGTAGGTTTTCACTGCTGTTGTTCACTGCTGTGCACTTTTTACTTTATTTCCAGTCCCCTTCCCCCAGGCTACAATTAAGCACAGAGGAATGTGTGTGTGTATGTATATACACACATGTATACATGCTTACACATATCTATAATCACAAAATATATACATATATACATTTATACACATATATATGTAAGACCATGCTATGCTTATTTCCACTTGTCCTATTTCTCTGAAGGTAGAGCATCCGTATTTTCCTAAATCCACCCATTCATCATTTCCTACACCACAGCAATATTCTAATCTAATACTGTCTATTTACATTAAATAGTCTAAAATAGTATTGATTAATATGGGTGACATATAGTACAGTTTCCCCATTTTTTCTCTTTTTAGCTTTGAGATCATAATTACTACCCCTATTTTTTTTACATAATAAATTATACTCCTGATCTTTATTTCATGTTTGAGTGTATCTCTCATTTTTATGACATTTCATAAAAGCAACATATTGTTAAGCTTACAAAGTTTTTTAATCTTTTTTTTTGTATTGTAGATCTTTTTGGAAGTTCAATATAGCCTATGGACCATTTCTCAGAATGCATAAAGTAAAATATACAAAGGAAAGCAATTATATTGAAATATAG
This sequence comes from Myrmecobius fasciatus, assembly GCA_023553655.1. Classification (NCBI taxonomy): domain Eukaryota; kingdom Metazoa; phylum Chordata; class Mammalia; order Dasyuromorphia; family Myrmecobiidae; genus Myrmecobius; species Myrmecobius fasciatus. The sequence goes on from JAJPUD010006527.1 coordinate 22,829, forward strand.
CTGGCAACATAATTTTAACAAGTTTACAAACCTGAGATTAAGAATCTGTTCTAGGGAATTCAAGAGATAGGGGAGGAGTGAAAGCACGATATAGGGATTTTGAAAGATTATTCTACAGTCATTTCTACAGTCATTTCCACAGACCCAAGAATGTAAGGAATTCAGAACTCAAGAGGAAAGACACTGTACTAAGCTGTAACAACAATAATAATAATACAATATAATTATATAACAATAAAGTGATTAGTTTTTATATAGCACAATACAAGTGCTATAACATTATAGTATCTATATAGCACCTTTAAGGTTTGCAAAGCACTTTATATACATTAACTCATTTGATCCTCACAGCAATACTGTTTGTATTTTCCCCATTATACAAATGGAGAAATTGAGGTTAGATGATTTGCCTGCTCAGGGTCATATGGCTAGTAAATGTCTAAGGTACAATTCAAACTCAAGTCTTCCAGACTCCAAGTTCTTTGGTATATCTAGCCACAGCACCACCTAGCTATAATAAATACAGAGACAGGACTGAAACTATCATTTCATTAGTATAAGGAATTGGTACCATCTCTACAACTAACCTCTTACTTTTTCAATTTACTCATTTCCCATGTCCTATTGCTTCATCCCATCTCAACCTGACACAAAGATGGTTATACCCTTGATTTTGCCATTACCCACAAATGTAGCACTTAAATATTGATGGGCTCTGAAATTTCCTTATCTCATCAAAATCCATCAATTCCAGCTCTCTCTCTACTTTGCTACCTCAAACCCTGTTATTCATTCACACCATTTCTACAGTTCCTCAATTATTTCCCAGGATATCACTCCCACATCAGTTATACTCTCTTTCCTTTTCTATCTTGATCCCTTGATAAACCAGTTTGACTCTATACTATGTTCTCTTAAGTTTAATATCCTGAATTTTATCATAGATTTACCAAGGCTCATCCCCGAATTACTCTATCTGCTATCTTTGTTCCTACTTTCATGCAGATAAATGAAGTTGAAGAAAATCATGAAACTATGCTGAAAGGACCCACTACAAATAATCAAGTGGGTCCTCACTGCAGCAAGACAAGCTTTTTACACCTACCCAATTTACTCATTATTCCATTCATTACAACTCTTGCAAATCTTTTCAGTTCTCCTCAAGCTTCCCAGGATTTTCCCTGTTCTTACCCTCTAAGCTGAAAACCTTGCCTTGCTGAAAATGAGATTACTCCCTGAGAGCTCTGTCTTTTTTCTACCTCCTTATATCATCCTGCTTTCTGCCATCATTCCCTTCTTCATCTTGTCTCACTTGAAGAAGTGCCCTTCTCCTTGCCAAAGCAAATCCCTCTACAAACAAAAGTGAGCCTACTTTATTCCATCTTTGCAAAGCAGATTGCCCCTGTATCAGTTTCCACTCTCTCACTTTTCTTCAATGTTTCCCTATTGCCTACAAATATACCCATCTTTCTATCTTCAAAAAGCCCTCACTTGATCAATCCATCTTCAGTAGCTGTCATCTCATATCTCCCCTCTCTTTTGTGGTTAAACTTCTTGGGAAAGTTGTATACAATAAGTGCCTCTCTCTAAGTAACTTAGACATGCCAAATCTTCCTTTATTCAATTCTTAGTGAACGAAAAAGTTGGAAGCATAGTGAAAATGCTAAAGTATGTATCTGCAGCCTATTCAGTTGATCCAAAAGGCTGCAATACCTTTTGGAAATGTTTTGATGATCCTGTCTCTTAATAGTCCATTTTCTCATGGAATCTGGAAAAGGAACAGATGGGGTTAGTGAGGAAGAGGAGAATAGTACAATGGATTTTCTATTGGTTGCCAACTCATAGGGAAATACAATCACATAAAATTGATGGAAAACAAAACTTGTCATTAGTCAAATGAGGATAAGAAACATTTGATTCTTTTCTTTGTTCTCTTGAGTCTAGGATAGATTCAGCCCAAAGGGGGCACTCAACAGAATCATGAAAAATGACCCCTGAAAAAATGATCCCCACCAGACCAATAAATGATCTCTTAACCTCTGTTTAAAGATTTCCAGAAAGGTGGTTGCACTACCTGTAACATAGAGTGCACAGGTAAAACCAATTTACCATTACCTCTATTAGGTACTCTATTCTTGGTACTACACTAAGATCTACTCTCGTAAATGCATTCAGTCAAATTTTATCAACTACTCAATATCAAGCCCTCTAAGAACAAATCATCAATCTGATTCCTCAAGATCCCACTAAGTATATTTTGTCCTGGTACTTATGACAGGGTAACCTCTCTGCCCAATTGGAGATTGTGTCTTTCCCTTCAAGTAGCATTCTGTCAATTCTCTGTCAGTCAAGTGAACTGGATGCTCCCATTTCCAAGTGTCTTCCAAGTTTGGAAATAGAGGAGTCTGTCCTATTTTCAATCCAAGATCAAGCTGATGGGGCCAGAGAACATGGAGATATGCTTTTGGCTTTATAAATCACATCTAAATTCTGATCAGTGATGTATTACCTAAGCTTTTAATGAAAGAAACTATCAATCACATCTAATGCATTGACAAGTGTTTATCAATTATTTATCAGATTTGGGGGGACATATGTTATTAGTAATCATTTACCAAATTTAAGGGATATAAATTTGAAAGCATTTACCAAATCTGGGATACACATACCATTGCAAAATTATACTTCTAGAAAAATAGCTCATATAACAACTATTTAGTCACAAGATGAATGGTTAAAGCAAAATGGGTTAGTTCAACCTAAATTAACATACTTATTCCAACTATAGTATCTCACTAGGCAATCCATTCTACTTTTGGAAAGTTCTAATTATTATAAAGTTTTTTCTTAAAGATTAAATTGGCATCTTTATCATTTCCATCTATTGCTCTTAATTCTGTCTTCTGACATTAAACAGAATAAGTCTAATTCTTCAATAAATGTCCAATGACAGCCCTTAAATTAAGTGTGAAGCAATCTGCTTCATAGTTTTTACTAAGGAATTTTAAAGAAGAGGCAGGGAGATGTTGCTTCAGAAGATAGCAAATAGCTGTGGAAAAGTTACATAAATAGAATGTTTTATAAAATTTATTAAAGGGGCAACTAGATGGCTCAGTGGATACAGCAGTGACCCTAGAGTCAAGAGGACTTGAGTTCTAATTACCTTGGAAATTTTATTTTCAATTAAAAATGGCTTTATATATATATATATGTATATATATATATATATGTACATATATATATATATATATAAATAGCTGTTCACTTGCCAAGTTCAGAATAGGATAACCATTCCATACCTAGCTGGACATATTCCTGGCCATGCCAGTCCAGAATTCTTAGATATTTAATTCACGCTACTTCTACAGTGAGGAAAAAATGGAAATTGCTCAAATTCTGACCAGCTAGATATATGATCAACTCTCATCTATTGGTCCCTGTCCAGACTGTAAGCATCTTCAACATTCTTTTCTATCTCTTTGGGGGTGACTTCCAAGGGTAAAACTCTAGCTTTCATGTTTCTTCTAACATCCAAATCTGTATTTCCATCTGGCTGCTAGCTATATCACCTGTATATCCTGTGAGCATTCCATACTCACATCAAAAAAATGAACACATTCCATTTCCTGAAAAATCTCCTGAATTCCCTTTCTGTTGATGCCATCAGCTTTTCACAAGCCTTGGAACCTTGGCATCATCTTTTACTCTTTTTTTCTCTCTCATTACCCATATCCAATCAGTCAACACGTTTTGGCAATTCTTTGTTGAAAATATTTCTCAAGTCTTCTGCTGATTTCGGGAAAAGCCTGAAAAGACCTACATGAACTGATACAGAGTGAAATAAAACCAGGAGAGATCATTGTACACTGCAACAAAATTATGTGATGATCATCTATGATGAACTTGGCTCTTCTCAACAAGATAGTAATTCAAGGCAATTTCAATAGATTTGGGATGAAAAATGCCAATCATGTCTAGAGAGAGAACTATGGAGACTGAATATGGATCAAAACATAGTATTTTCACCTTTTTGTTTCTTTTTTTCTTTCTGTTTTTCCCCCCTTTGGTCTGCTTTTTCTTGCACAACATGACAAATATGGAAATATGTTTTTTTTAAATTAAAGCTTTTTATTTTAAAAACATATGCATGGGGGCAGCTAGGTGGCGCAGTGAATAGAGCACCAGCCCTGAAGTCAGGAGGACCTGAGTTCAAATTTGGTCTCAGACACTTAACATGCCCTAGTTGTGTGACCCTGAGCAAGTCACTTAACCCCAATTGCCTCAGCAAAAAGCAAAAAAACAAACAAACAAAAAAAACATATGCATGGATAATTTTTCAACATTGACCCATATAAAACCTTGCATTTATGAAAATATGTTTAAAAGAACTGCATATATTTAACCTAAAACAGACTGCTTGCTGTCTTGGGGAAAGGGGAAATAAGGGAGAGAGGGGAAATTTTAGAACACAAAGTTTTACAAAAATATATTTTGAAAAGCTATTTTTACATAAATTTTGAAACATAAAATACTATTATTAAAAAACAAAAGTCTTCCCCTTGCAATTACATTCCCACATCTATCACCTTCATATACCTTCTCACTTGGATTACAGCAATGGATACATAATGGGGAAAGGGGGTGATTGAGAGTTGTTGGGCATTACTCAGAAAAATTCCTTATGTCCTTTCATCATCATGTCTAGCTCCATGGAAGATGCCAAGCTAACAAAGGTCCAGTATCTCTCCCTGTAAACTATCTAGCACAAACTGTTAGATCAATCACCCTAATGCTCAGCTCTCATTGTGCCCCTCTTCTGCTAAAGAATCACAAAATGGCACTTCTGTTCACATTGCTCCCTGCATGTGCCTGCAAGGCTTTCCTTGACATCTCTGTCAAAATCCTATCCCTATGGGGCAGCTAGGTGGTACAGTGGATAGAGCACCAGACCTGAAATCAGGAGGACCTGCGTTCAAATCTATCTCAGACACTTAACACATCCTAGCTGTGTGACCTTGGGCAAGTCACTTAATCCCAATTGCCTCAGCAAAAAAAAAAAAAAATAATAAAATAATAATAAATAAAATACTATCTTAGATGCCCTTTTTTCCACAAAGTCTTTTCTGATTCCCCCAACTATATATGATTTTTCCCTGCTCAAAATCCCTCCCATAGAACTTTGGATATCTTATAGGGCACTTAAAATCCACTGATACCTTCCAGCTGTGTGACCCTTAGGCTGCTGAGGAGTCTAGATTTTAAAGTTTGCACAGCACTTTACAAGTATTAAGTCATTTAAATCTCAGACTCTTGGAAGTAGGTGCTATTATTACCCCCACTTTACAGATGAAGAAACTGAAGCAGAATTTGAACTCAGCTCTTCCTAATTACAAGTCCATTGCTCTATCTACTGTGCCATCTAGTTGTCTCTAGCCTAGTAGAATTGGCTTATAATTGAATAAAAGAAGAAGAAATGTTGAGTTATGTTTTAGGAAGATTTGGCAGTGATGTTCAGAATGGACTGATGGGAGGAGATTGTTAGATCTTGAACTAATAAAATAGTAAAGGGAAAAGAAAATAGAGAATGGTTATGAGAGACATAACAGGTAGAATGGACAGAATTTGGTGAGTAAGCAACTGAAGTGAAGGACAAAGGAAAGGAAAGAATCAAAGGGGATTGTGTCTGAAGTCAGATAGATTATGGGAGGATAGTGGGTATCATTAAAATATCATGAAACCTAGGTACTGAATTAGTGAGGAAGTTTTGGGAAGAGCATGATAAATTTAGTTTTGAAAGTGTTGATCTTGAAGTAACTTGTTATATCTCTTAGTTCTTCCACAGAACCTAATATAGTAATTTATAAATATGAAACTCAACAAATATTTGTTAAATGAATGACAGATGACTCTGCCCTATATGAACATTCCAAGTTTTAGATTGGTTTCTCCCAGTGTATGGTAAGGTTGGAATTCTATCAGTTTAGTGGCTAGGTTGTCCAGATAGGTGATTACTTTATTAGGACAAAAATTTTCTCTTTTAGGGAAAAAAACTGAGAATCAATTGGTTAAACAATTTAGCACTGAACACTTACCATGCATCAATACTAGGTGTCTAGGAGAGAACATAAAGAAATCATGAATTCCAAGGCCTAAAAACCTTAATAAATTTGAGGGGACAGGATTAAGGCATATAAAATAATGAAAAAATAATACAGGATGAAATATGATTCAGTGCTAGGTTCTACATGCATGCAATAAAAACTAGATAAAGACATTTTCCCCCCTTTTTGATTTTTCTTGTGCAGCATAAGTGTGGAAATATGTTTAGAAGAAAAAAAAAGAAACTAGAGAAAGATCAGTTTTGTAAAAAAATTAGATGGAAATTGTTTCATGGAGGAAATGGAACCTGAGCTTGGGTTTGAAGGGTAAGTACGATTTGGATTGTTATAGGTAAATAGGACTCAAGGCTCATAAGTCAGAATAAGTTTAGGTGATACAATGAGAAAATAGGCTGTCTAGAGCTTCAGAGGGAAGGTGAGGTTGGATAGATGGGATAGTGTCAGATTAAGGAAGTACTTGAGTCAGGCAGAATTTTTTTTAAAATTCAGAAAAGGACTGAAAACAAAGAGGGTGCTTATTAATTAGAGAAAAGCTAAAGAAATTGTGATATATGAATATAATGAAATACTACATAAGTCATGAAAGAGATAGTTTCAAGGAAACCTAAGAAAACTTGAATGAACTGTTAGAGAATAAAGTAATAGAACCAGGAAAATAATTTATATGATAATAATAACGATATAAAGGAAAATTTTGAAAGACTTAAGAACTCAGATCAATGCAATAAGTAGCCATAACTCCAAAATATTGATGATGAATCAAAATTTCCATCTTTTTTTTTCAGAGAAATGATAGACTAGGAGTGCACAATAACATTCACATTTTCTGACATAGTCAATATATATCTCTTTTTTGTTTGACTACCTTTATTTGTTAAAAGGGAGGGTATTTTTAAACTTTATTTTTCATTTGAAGGGGGGAAGAGTTATGAAGGAAATGAGAATAATGATTTTAAAAAAGGAAAGAATATTAAGAACATTTGTAAAATGCACAGAAGTGAGCTAAAGGAAGTTCAGAGACACAGACAAATAGGACAGTATTGGAATTATTGTATAAAATTTTTATATTCTTAATATTGTACATAATTGAGATTTGTAATTTCATATGCCATTCTCTATTTTGATTGTTTTGTTATTTGGAAATTATCGTGCAGGTTTGTTTGCCAACTTCATAATTAAAAAAAAGAAAAAAATTTCAAAAGTTAGAGGTATTTAATATGCACATAAACATGGCATGAACAGATTAAATACTTCATTCTTCCCTAGCCACTTTCAAATGAGAAATAACAAAAACTACTGTAAAACTTTGGGTGAGAATTGAGTTAGCAGTACTAGCCATTAACTCTCCATTTGGGAAACCACAAGCTTATAAGTACATAGGACTGCTATTTCTGTCTCTGTTATATTTATTGGGGGGGGGGGAATCAGGAAGAATATTTTATGGTGGCAACAAAAAAAAGAACAGAAACCAATGGGTCCCTACCATTTGAGGGATGGCAGGACAAATTGAGGTAAATGAATATAATAATACTATTGTGCTATAAGAAATCACAAATAGGAGCAATTTAGAGAAACAGTAAGATTTCTATCAACTGATAAAGCTCAAAGTAAAGAAAACCAGAAAAATATATACAGAGAATATAAAATATAAATGAAAACACCAAAAAAACAGCTTAGTTGTAATGACCAATCCTGATCTTGAAGAACAGCTGATAAAAAATACTTTCCTACTTTTTAGCAGGGAAGTGGTAAGACAAGAATTGTGGTTTTTTTCTTTTTTGTATAGCCTCAGTGCCTAGTATATTGCCTAACAAGTGTAGGCAGTTAATAAATACTTGTTGGATGGAATTGAATACAATGGAGTACAAAATATGGTCTTTGTCCTCAAAATCTTTATGCTGTAATTATGTATAGACAAGATATAAAAAGCATAGTAGCACAATCAAAAGAAATTTTTTAAAAAAGGAAAAAAGAATCATATGAACAAAAAGTCATAGCAGCTGTTTTTGTAGTTGTAAAGAAATGGAAGTTCCTATTAATTGGGGAATGAATAAATAAATTTGAGTATGGGAACGTAATGGAATACTATGCTGTAAGAATGATAAAAGTGAAGGGTTCAAAGAAACCTGAAAAGACTTCTAAGAACTGCAGCTGATGTAGAGTGAAGTAAGCAGAACTAGTAAATAATTTATATAATAACAATAATAACAAAAAGACAATTTTAAAACCTCAAGATTTCCAATCAATGCAATAATCAGCCATAAATTCAGAGGACTGACAATGATTTGTGCTATCAAGTTACTGACAGAGAGAGATGATAGAGGTGGGATGAGACATACATTTTTGGACATGGATGATGTGAGGATTTGTTTTGCTTAATTATACATGTTTATTATAAGTTTTTTTTAAATTTAAAAATATTTTTTGTTATATGGAAGAGGATAGACATGGGAAAAACTAGGTGATATAAAAACAAACGATTTAAAAATTTATGAAAGAAATTAGTTGGGTAATGGGAGAGAAAGTAAATGTTTATTAATTTGAAAATTTAAAAATTAATAAAATAAAGTAGTTACTAAAGAATGTCTTTATCAAGGATCACATGGTTCAGAGCTGTCAAGAGAAGTCTTAATGGAGAATGTAAGAGTTGATCAAGATCTTGAAGGATGTGCAATAGATAAATGGAGAGAAGTTGAAAGACAATTTATGCAACAAATTATCAAAGTTGATAATGAACATGACATTCAGAATTATGTTTAATGCATTGTCTTTTCTTAAGTGTACATATAGGGAGACTATACATATAGGGAGTACACTTAAGTGTACATAAGGAGACTACAGTAACAGTTCAGGAAAGCTTTTGATGACCTAAAATATGGTTAACTAGAAACAGGCTGGAAAGAAAAAGGTATAATCCAAGATTGTCCAGAAAGTTTAGTTAACTTTTTCATTTCTGTGTCAGGGAATAGACTCTTGTGGGTAGTTTGACACGCAGTGCGGAAACTACATTTCCCAAGAACCCTCGCGCGCCACAAGTCAACACCTCCTTCTGGCACGCGCGTCTCCTCCCTTTCCCTCCCCCTTTGCTCTCGCACCCGCACTATCTATCGCGAGAGGACGGGCCGCGGCGGCTGTAGCAGCAGTGATCTGTGGTGGTGGTGGTGGTGGCGGCCGAAGACGGCGGCGGCCATTTTGGTGAGGCCTCTGGAGCGGCGGTGGCGGCGGCGGTGGTTCGCGGGGAGTGGCATCTCCCCTCCCCCCCACCGCCCTCCTACATCTGTGCGCCTAGAGAGGTGGAGATAGAGACGGGATAGCGGCCGTACTGGCAGGCCCTGTGAGACCTAGGGCGGCCGCCGCGACGAGAGAGAAACCCTCCCCCCTTTCCCGGCGGGGGGGTGGCGCGCGCGCCCCCGAGGACGCAGGTAAGGAGAGGGAGACAAGATGGCTGATTCTCCTCGTCCCTCCCTCACTCTCTCCCTCCTCCCCCCTCCCCCCTCTCGACGACGAATGATTGCGCGCGCATCTTTGCTCTCCTCCCTCCCCCCTTCCCGGGTTGCTGCGCGCGCATCTTCGGCCGGGCCCCGGGGCCAGTGCGCGAGACTGCCGGCGCGCGCCCATAGAGAGGGACAGAGAGGCCAGACGGGCCAAACGGGGCACCGGCGTTTTATCCTCTCCCTTTTCCCGCCCTCCGCGCGCGTGCACGGGTGAACGAGTCTGAGAGGCGAGCGCGAGATCCAGGTGCGCTCTTGGCCGCGCGTATCCGTGACCCCTCCTCTCGCCCTGTCTCCCTGTTCTCTTTCCCTTAAGAGCGCGCAGGAAGGGAGTGGGTAGGGAGCGTGGGTCGGGCAGTATTTGTGCGTGCCCATCTCCGGTTCTTTACTAGGGTGGGTGGATGGGGGGCCTTATTAAAGCTCACCTGTCTTTCTCCCTTCCCCACTCATTTCCCCACGGTGTAATAGAGTGACGGGCTAGGCCGGGCACGAAGTACTGTTTTCCCCGATCCTGGGTTCCTCCTACCTCCCCCGCCCCCTCCCCTGCTTTTCCCTTCCCCTCTGCGAAGATTGATTTGGGCGGGAGCCCTTGGGCTTGGGCCACCCTGCCAGGTCTCCCCACCCCCTGCCGCGCACGCGCTGCCTGTTCTAACTTGGGGTGTGGGGGGGGGGGAGGAATCTTGTGAGTGTGTATTTGTGTGTGTTTGTGCGCGCCTTCCCCGAACCCCTCCTCTTCTTCCGCGGACCCGAGTGCGCGCACCTTGGATAGAAAGGCGGAGTTGGGGAGGGGCAAATAAGTGGGAGGAGCTGGGTAGTAACGTGGGTTAAAGAAGTCAGAGGTCAGAAAGGGTCAGAGCTCTGAATAGTGGTGTGGGGTGGGAAATAAGGATCTATATCTAATTAGGCACTGCAATATGTCGTAGTAAATAGGTCAATCAAGACTCATTGGCCAAGGATTCGGGGTAAGGTGAGGGAGGGGGAGTGAATTGGAACAGTAATGATTTAAAATTTGGTGAAACATTTCCGGGCATTTACAGATTAACCTAACCCTTAACTTCAGGTAGGGCTTTTCCTGTTAGATACTTTTCCACATCAGAATCTCACTGTAATCTGACCTCTCTTACTGGAATCATTTCTGCAAAGAAAGTGTATTTGTGAAACCAGCTGGTCAAGAATTTGTGGGGCGCAGTCATTAAACCTGGTAGTTTCTGTTATGAACAAGCCTGAGAGGCCCAGAGGCCTTTCCTTGACCATAGAAGTCAGAAAAGTCATCTTTGTACCTTTTCTGTTTACCTTTTCTCTATGCAGGAACCTTCATTTTCATATGGTCCACTGATTCTCCTCTTTTCCCTAAACAGACAGTACAGGATTTTTAAAGCTTTCTTTTACTATGCTATATCCTTTTTTCCTCCTGTTCTTCCCCTCTTCCTTCGGTGGCAGAAACTTCGTTTTTATTCCCTGAATACATTCTATTTCCATAGTGCATGCTTTTGCTTACTCTTCTGTGGAACATGAAAACTTTCTTCCTTGAAGCTCTTACTGGAATCTTTTTCTATTCTGTTAAATTAGAAAACATTGAAAAACTCAAAAGCAGATAGTGTTGAATATATGAATTTAATAAGAAAATAGTTCCTCAAAGTTGATGATTCCTTTCTCTCACCCTCTTTGTAGGTGTGCTCTCTTTTGATACAGCGGCACCGTGGAAGTGCAGACTTTCACGGCGGGTGTGGTCTCAGCTCACACAGGTGAGAGAGAAAAGCCCTTTAAAAAAAAAATAATGGGGAAGAGTTTACAGCATCTATAAACACTGGTTGAGGGCATGAATTCTGGGCTCCTAATATTGGGATGTGCTTTTTGTGAAAAGAGATTGGCTTCACTAGTAAGGGGACGATGTAAGCTCTAGTACTTTGAATGAAAACTTATCAAATTAAGTGACTTTCTGCTCTGGTGTTTAGAAATTGGGAGTAATGGGGTTTCTTTATACTTCTTTTGTCCCTGGGGATGGCTGTGATCTTTCTGTCTTTCCCATTCATTTAAAGCAGGTACTCCAGAGGCCAGTGGACCCGAACGGAGGCTGGGACGCCCTGGGGGGCCCCGGGCCCTGGACAGTGGGTCCCGGTGGCCGGTGGCCCAGAATGAGGCCAGTTCCCAGCATGCCCTGCAGCCGGACGCCAGCCCCTCGGCTAGCAGCAGTGGTGACGAAGATACCGTCATCCTCCAGGCATCCTACGTGGAGCCCAGGAGTGGGACAATGCAAAGTAGCCCCTCTCCTGCCCACCCTCAACTTCCAGTTCTCCAGACAGAGGTATGAGAGGAAAAGATTTTTCTCCTGTCAGGAAATGTGGTTCTAAGATGGGGGAAATTGACAGAATAGAATGGTTTTCCTTTGAGAAGAAAATGAACACTGAGAATATTCTCCTTCAGATTAGCTTGGAATATTTCTGTGTGTATTCTATCCCCTAGAACAGAACGTAAGCTCCTTGAGAATAAGAATGATTTTGTTTTTGTGTGACCCTATTGCCTGATACAATCCCTTACATATAGCATAACTTCGTTGAAGTAAGTCATTATTCTTTGGTAGGAAAGGCTTCCTAGGGTGAAAAGCAAGAAACCTAGTATGTTCATAGTGGTTTATGGTATACATAAGAATCTACTCAGTTGTCTTCCTCTTCCCTAGCAGATGGTATCAGACAGCATGACAGGAAGCAACCCTGTGTCCCCAGCCTCAACCGATTCTCCAGCCTCCAGTGGGGCAGGTGGCATATCTCCCCAACATCTAGCCCAGGACTCTTCCTTGGATGGACCTCCTGGCCCCCCTGATGTTTCCTCTGTGCCACTGGTTGGACTTGGCTTACCCCAGCCTGCTGACCCAGCCAGTAAGGGTCCAAAATGGGAGAAAAGCCATGCTGAGATTGCTGAACAGGCCAAGCATGTATGTATTTTCAGGCTCACCTTCTTTCAACCTTCTTCTCTTCTTCTCCCCTCCTCGCCCCCCAACACACACACACTTCTTCCCCCTCTCCCACCATCCTTGAGGATCAGAAAATCTTCTTTAGGAACCTTCTTACTATAAACATAGCTACATCTATTCTATTTACCCATTTCCTTTCTCCTCTACTTCTAGAGTCTATTTGTCTTTTCTCATCTTCACTGTGATTGTCTAGCTTTTGCTCTTTGTTTTTTTGGTTTTTCTTCCTCCATCTTAAGTTCTCTTTTCTGTCATTAGGTGCCTTCTCCTCTGAGCTAAAATTTCCTGGGGCAATTTTTCTCAAGAGAGGAGTAGGCAACAAGGAGGGAAACTCAGGGCAATATTTTCAAGTTCTTTAGAGCAAGGACAAACTAAGAATAAGTCTATCCCTGTGTTTCTGGGAATATATCCTTTTGATACATTTACACAAGAGTGCATTTCTGTGAAATGATTATTGTTGGGAGCTATTGGCCACTGCTTCTTTATCCCACCAGGAAGCAGAGATAGAAACAAGAATTGCAGAGCTTCGGAAAGAGGGCTTCTGGTCACTAAGACGACTGCCCAAGGTTCCTGAACCAGCCCGACCCAAGGGTCACTGGGACTACTTGTGTGAAGAAATGCAGTGGCTCTCTGCTGACTTTGCTCAGGAACGACGCTGGAAAAGGGGTGTGGCTCGTAAGGTAGACATCTCTTTTTCCCCATTCTTCAGGCTGAATCTCATGCTCAGAAAATGTTTTATTTAAGTGAAGTTAGGTGTTAGAGTGAATAGAACATTATCCTTGGCATTGGGAGGACATGAGTTCAAATCAGCCTCCAGATGCTTGACACTAAGCTCTCTGACCTTGGACAAGTTACTTCCCCCCAATTTCCTTGCCCCAAAAAAGAAAAGAATAGAAAAAATGTTTAAGTAGAAGTCCACTTAGAGCAGATTGAAAGAAACAGGCCAGAGCCTGTTCACAGAGACATTAGAATGTTGAAGAGGTAAGCTTTGATGTTTATACGTATTTAGTTATATTTTGGCCACCAAAGTCTCTTGTTTTCCCACTTCTGTGGAAAGGAGGATGAAGAAACACAGGAGACAAGTTTCTACTGTAACTCTCAATTTTATTCTTCCACTAGGTAGTTCGGATGGTAATTCGTCATCATGAGGAGCAGCGACAAAAGGAAGAACGGGCCAAGCGGGAAGAGCAGGCCAAATTACGACGAATTGCTTCATCCATTGCCAAGGAAGTCAAGCAGTTCTGGAGCAATGTGGAGAAGGTAGGAGTTTGAGGAAATGGGAATGTGTTTGGACTTGGTTGTGTATTTGGGTGGCCAGAAAGCTTCTACCTATATGAATATGGGAGAGAACTGTCTGCCTACTTTAGTCCATTTTTAAGACTACTAATAGTCAACAAATTTGAAAATACTTACTGCATAAACTAGGGACTGAAGAGGTAAAGACAAAATTGAAACAGTTCCTCCTTTTAGGAAGCTTACGTTTTATTGGGAAATGTACATATGTAGGTATATACAAAACAAATACAAGACTATTGGGTGTTGGAGTTGGAAATGGGTTCTAGCAGCTGTGAGGATCAGAAAAAATTTTATTTGGAAGGTAGAAGGAAACCAGGTATTCTCAGCTGTAAGGGAGCAATGCATTTCAAGCATCAGGAACAATTAGAGCAAAAGCAGAGAGGTGGAAAGTAGATTGTAGTATGTGAAGATTATATCCTTAGAATGTATTAAAAAGAATTATGTGTAAAAGACTGGAAAGGTATGTTGAACCAATGTGTGAAAGACTTTTTTTTTTTTCCTGAGGCAATTGGGGTTAAGGGACTTGCCCAGGGTCACAACATCTAGGAAGTGTTAAGTATCTGAGGCCAGATTTGAACTCAGCCCTGAACTGACTTCAGGGCTAGTGCTTTATCCATTGCGCCCTAGCTGCCTCATTTAGATTAAAGTCTAATAGAAGATTTTATACTTAATCCTTGAATGATCATAGTCATCGGAGTTTATTGAATAGTGGGACTCTGTGGTGATACTTGTGCTTTTAAAAAAATCACTTTGGCAATTGTGTGGAGGGTGAATTAGAATGAGGAGAAATAGAAGGCAAGGAGACCAGAAGACTATTGCAATGACCAGGGGCAGTAAATGACAAAAGATCTCACAAGGGTGGTGACTGAATGTAGGAAAGAGGGTAGATGTGACAGTAGGAATTAAAAGAGATCATAGCTGAAAGGATATGTTGCAAAAGTAAGGAATCAAAGATGACACCAAGGATGAGAGCCTGAATAACTCCTAGTTATTCTCAGCTAGTAATGGGAAGGTTATGAAAAAGGATGGGAAAGATGGTCATGAGTTCTCTTTGAACCTGTTGATTTTTGAGATACCTATAGAACATCCAATTTAGAATTTCCAGTAGGCAGAAAGGTTGCACAAGACAGAGTCTTGCGGCATACCCACCATTAGATGACCTGATGTAGATGATGAGAAGAGAATAAAGAGTAGTCAAAAAAGCATAAAGAGAATCAAGAGAGAGCACCGTCAGAAAAACCTAGAAATGAGAATATGCTAGAAGAGAGGCTGGAAGAGAACGTAATAATATAGAGTGTCAGTACCAGAAGTCATGAAGGCTTTAAACTGAAAAAAATCCCACCATATTTGGCATTTGAGAAAGTCATTGCTAACGTTGGAGAAAAAATTAAATGTTCAGGCTGAAAGCCATATTGCCAAGTGTTAAGAAAATGAAAGAAGAGAAAGAAGCAAGTATGGATAGCTTTTTAGTTTTTGCTTGAGAAATAATAGGGTAATAGTTTGAAGGATGATTAGGACTTTTAAGGATGAGGAGACTTGGATATGTTTATAGGTAACTAAGATACTCACATAGGAAGAGAGGGATTAAAGATTATTTGGAGGTGGGCAGAGAACAACAATGTGCCAAAGAAGACTGGAGGGAATTTGAAAGTGAATAAAGTATTTCTTAAGCATTTACTATGTACAATGCCTTACAAATAGAAAAGCAAGAGAGTCCCTGCTATCAAGGAGCTCACATTCTAATTGGAGAGAATATGTATGTGGAAGATTTTGGCTGCAGGTCAGATGGAAAAATCTAGTGGTCCTTCAGGCAGTAGCAGAACACAAGTTAATGTCCCTCCTTTGTTATCATTTCCACTGATAAAATCCTATCCGTTTCTGGTGTTTAACTATTTGATAGTGCCAAGAACTTTCCTTTCTGGGTCTTCAGTAGCTGTGGCTATAGCACCTGCAGGAGCAGACTATATCTTCATAGGAGTTGTTTCCTAGGATGATGGCCAAGAGGTTTCTAAGGTACCAAGGCCTCTGGAAGGTACCATTCCAAAGTTCTTGGATTCAGGATTCCGATTTGTCTCCTCAGGTTGAGGGAAGATGGCTAGCCGGATGGTGATGGTCAGACTTGCCTAAAACATGCTGCCTCCTACCTCTCCCCCAAATGTTTCAGATAGGGTGACTTGCATGCCCTTTGTGTAGCAGTTAGATTTCAGTTGGTAGGAATAACTGAACCCTTCTCTATAGGAATTGCTTCCTTGGATGCTGGTTAAGGGCTGGGCCAGAATCAGAACTGTTAGATCAAGGCCACATATAGAGAAGTTGGCAAGTATATATGGCAAGAAGAGTCACCTTAACATCAGAAATGACATTTGATTTTTGCAATGCACATGGGTCCTTGCTGGTACTGAGTGACAGGCAAAAAGTAGACAGCTTGTAGAAAGAACACAGGCTCCATCTTGAGAGATTATATCATATAGTGACTGACCTAGATTTCTTCCCTACTTTTCATAGGTGGTACAGTTCAAACAGCAGTCTCGATTAGAGGAAAAGCGAAAAAAAGCCCTAGATCTTCAACTTGACTTCATTGTGGGCCAAACAGAGAAGTATTCTGATTTGCTGAGCCAGAGCCTCAATCAGCCCCTTGCCCAAACTTCAAGCAAAGCTGGCTCTTCCCCTGGCCTTGGTTCTTCTCACACTGGTTCAGCTGCTTCTAGTCCTCCACCTCCTGTCCTCCCCCAGCTTGATGATGAAGGTGGGTGCCCTTGAATCAGTTTACTTTCCTTTGTTCCTCAGAACAGCCCAAACCCTTGACTGACTTAGCTAACTTATAGTTCTGAGCTTGTTTTTAATGTTTTAGATGGGGATTTTCAGCCACAAGAAGAGGAAGAAGATGATGAAGAGACAATTGAAGTAGAGGAACAGCAAGAGGGCAATGATGCAGAGACTCAGAGACGTGAGATTGAACTGCTTCGTCGTGAGGGAGAGCTGCCTTTGGAAGAACTACTACGTTCTTTGCCACCCCAGCTATTGGTTGCACCTTCTAGTCCTACCCAGCTCCCTTCCTCAAGTGATGGTGATTCCCAGGAGGTCCTGGAGGAGGAGGATGGTGAAGAAGAGGAATCTCACCCAAGTCCAAAGGTACAAGAGAAAGGGCAGGGTAGAGAAGAGGAATGAATTTTAGGTCTGCTTTTGATTTTGGAAAGTATTAGAGCCTAATTGGAGCCTAAAAATTTGATCTGTCAGTGGACATTGGTACTTGACCAGTGGAATCTGGTACCAACTCTAGACTGTTTTGTTATAAGTAGACTAGTTCTGCCATACTCAATGAATTAGACAATATTTAGAATATTAGGTTCAATCCTGGGTAACCTATTTCAGTAGTGCTATTGGTATAATGTAAAGTACCCAGAGGAGAACTGCCAGGATGGAGAAGGGCTTCAAATTCATTAAACATTTATTCCTATAAGGTTGAAGAGAATTGGGGTGTTTATCCTGGAGAATAGAAAAAAGGGATATGGTAGCTTAATGTATTTGATTTGGAAAAGATGTTTTTCTTTGTAGCCTCTAGGCTATTTGGTGAAAGTTGCAAAGGCAATTTAGATTTCATATAAGAAGTAGCTTCTCAGTAGTTAGCTTCAGGAAAGAGTGGGGGTGCTCACTAATTATTCAAAGTCTGGGTGACTGTCATGTATGTTTCAGAATTTATTTTCTGATATGAGTCGGAGTAGAGGCCCACTGGAATTTCTTCCAACTGGAAATCTGATTCTGATTCCGAGAAAATTAGGGCCTGCATTGAAGATGTTTTGGTGTTAGCCTGGGATGGTCTTCTAAGGTTCAGCACTTTCACAGGTCTGCCTCTAGGCAATGGGGCTAAGACTTGGTAGCTGGTGCTAAGAATAAAATCCCTTGGTTACTCTCTTGCCCTGGTCATGCCTGTGGCAACAGTGACTTGGGAGACAGTAGGATTAGGGGTCATTCTGTGCTATCTGAGCTAAGAGTATCCATTTCCTATGCTTCTACACTGACTTTCTCACTACATTTTCTCCTTAGAGAAAGCACCCAACACCTGTCACACATCGAAACAAACAGTTGTGGCATCCAGATGAGGAGGATGAGGAATTCAGAGCTGATGAGGATGAAGGTTAGTCTTTCAAATCATCTTTTTTTTCCTCCTTGGGGACTGTATATAATTTATCTCCGCCACTGATTTTGTTTGCTTTCTTCCCTAGCGGAGGATGAAGAGGATACAATAGCTGCTGAAGAACAACTGGCAGGGGAGGTAGACCATGCCACGGAGCTCAGTGAATTGGCCCGAGAAGGTGAGGGAACTGGTGACGAGATGTTGTAGAAGTTGACAAGCTTACTTCTGGGAATATAGCACTTTCACAGGTCCACCCCAGTGTGGGGCAAGGATTTGGTAGCTGGTGCTAAAAACAAACCCTTCAGCCCTCCATCTGTATACCCAGTCTAAATCAATGACTGTAGTATTTGTGGGGCAAAATAGGCTGAGACAACAGGGATATTGGAGAGGAGATAGAAAGCTGATCCCAGTATGTCCTCTAGGAGAGCTTTCAGTGGAAGAGTTGCTGCAACAGTATGCTGGGGCCTATGCTTCAGATGCTTCAGTCCCAGGCTCAGGGAGTAGTGAAGATGAAGAAGATGAAGACGATAGTACCAGTTCTGAATCTGAACAAGATCAGGAAGAGGAAGAGCACCCACCTGAAGATAGTAGCAGTCAGTCTGGTATGTGGGGATTGAGGAATCTTGGATTTAGAAATGAGAAAGGACCAGTTGTAATTGGGGATTATGTGTGGGGAGCTCTAATCCCTGTCCCTATCTATGCAGAATCAGCTGAGGAAGCAATGGAGGAGGAGGAGGAGAATGTTTCAGAAGAAGAAGAAGCAAGTGAGAATTCAGACTCTGAGGAATCAGAGTCAGAAGTGTCTGAGCAATCCGAAGAGGCCCAGCCTAGAAACCGAGCAGATGAGGAAGAAGAGGAGGAAGATGATGACTTTGGTGTAGAATATCTTCTGGCCCAGGATGAAGAGCGGATTGAAGTCAAGGGAGACAGTGGCCCTGCTGCCCCAGGGCCCCCGCCCTCACTTGGCCCTAAGAAGGAGATAACTGACATTGCTGCTGCTGCTGAGAGCCTCCAACCCAAGGGCTATACGCTGGCCACCACCCAGGTACCCATTAATCCTGTTTTTGTCCTCACTCATCTCTGCCTGCCTTTGTCTTTTATATCTCTTAGCCACACTTGCATCTATTCCTACTCAAACGTTTGCTCTAGTCATTTTCCAAAGTTATCCCTTCTCTCTTTTCCTTCTGAACCAGGTGAAGACGCCAATCCCCCTTCTGCTTCGGGGCCAGTTGCGTGAATACCAGCATATTGGGCTGGACTGGCTAGTTACTATGTATGAAAAGAAGCTCAACGGCATCCTTGCTGATGAGATGGGTCTGGGGAAGACTATCCAGACTATCTCCCTGCTGGCTCACCTGGCCTGTGAAAAGGGTAACCCTAGAAAGACTATAGATCTAAGAATTTTGTTCCCTTCAGGCCCCACATAACTTCCTTGAGAGCAATTCTTATGTCATTGGGGTGGGAAAGGTAGGGTTGGGAAATGAAAAATTTGAACATGGATAATGACTATTCAGACTATTTAACCAGAAACCTGATTATCCATCTGACCGAGATGAAAATCGCAAGACTACTGGGGTTGATAGCTGGTGCTTGGAAGCCAAGACCAGTTGCTATGTCATTGATAACTGGAAAGGAGGATAGAAACTGAGAAATTGTGTATCTAGCAGGACTTTGGACAAAAAAGCAGCAAGCTTGACTGAGGACTTCATTGGGGAAGCCTGGAATGTTCTGGGACTTCTAAACTTCATCCTCTCACTTCTAACCGTCTTCCCTTATTGTCAAATAGGTAACTGGGGCCCTCATTTGATCATTGTCCCCACCAGTGTGATGTTAAACTGGGAAATGGAACTAAAGCGATGGTGCCCCAGCTTTAAAATCCTCACTTACTATGGAGCTCAAAAAGAAAGGAAGCTCAAGCGGCAGGTTAAGACTTTTGCCACTTTTATTTGATCACCTCTGATCTCTATTGATTCTGGCTTCCTCGATGGCCCCTTCTTGCCCTCTTCCTTTTACAGATCTCTCTTTCTTTTTTTTTTTTCCTCTTCTCCATGTTAAAAAACTTTTTCTTCTAATCTATCCTTGATCCCTAATTGGCCTTTTCTTTAATCCTTTCCTCTTGTTTTACCTTCTTATTCTATATTCATTTCTCTTCTTCTTCTTCTTCTTTTTTTTTTTTTTAATTTTTCTTATTTTTTCTTTTCTGGTCTCATAGGGCTGGACTAAGCCCAATGCCTTCCACGTTTGTATCACATCTTACAAGCTGGTGCTGCAGGACCACCAGGCCTTCCGCCGAAAGAACTGGCGATACCTCATCTTAGATGAGGCACAAAATATCAAAAACTTCAAGTCTCAGCGATGGCAGTCTTTACTTAACTTCAACAGGTGAAGATGGGAAAATATAGGGAAAGTCTCAAGATCTGACAAAAACAGCCTAACCATCTACCTAATTCTGAGAAAAAGTCCCAGGAAAATAGGTTGAATCTCCAAGGTCTTAACCATGACCCTTTTGTTTTTTCTTTTGTTTTTTCTGCAGCCAGCGCCGATTGCTCTTGACAGGGACACCCCTGCAGAATAGCCTCATGGAATTATGGTCCCTGATGCACTTCCTAATGCCCCATGTCTTCCAGTCCCACCGAGAATTCAAAGAATGGTTTTCTAATCCCTTGACTGGCATGATTGAAGGCAGTCAGGAGTACAATGAGGGATTAGTCAAACGACTTCACAAGGTAAGAGGAAAGAAGAGTATGTTAAAATACAAAGTCAGTGTGGAAAGACCATAGTACTCTGCTCAGTAGAACAGTCAGTGCTTATACCATACTGACAAAAGTTAAAGAGTACATCTCTTTTTTTGTGTTATAAATGGACCAACTTTTTCAGGAACCAAACTTTCTTTATAAGGAGGATTATTTTGGGATTTATTGGGAAGTTTTATGTTGTGTACAAACAGAACAGTAAAACTTAAAAGAAAATTAGCATAGATTTAGATTCATATAAAAATCACTACTAGAGGTAGAATGAAATGTTGTAAAAGAGCACTGAACTTGATAGAAGTCTTGTGGTCAAGTTCCAGTGTGATACTTAGTACTAACTTCAGACAAGTCATCTGAATTGTTTGGACCTCGATTTATTTCATAAAACGAAGAAGTTGAATTAGATGATGTCTAATACTCTTTATATAATTAACATTTCTGTTAAGTAATATTTCAAGATACTGAGGAGGTTAAGATTCTCAATGGTTGGGATATACCCAGCAGGCATCTAAAAACAGGAAGACAACTACTAACTAGAAGCAGTTTCCCTCCCTTGATTTTGGCAGGAGGGTATGGGCATGGAGAAGGCATGATGATCTTAGGTGAAACTTGGCCAAAATGAGCCTTTTGATGTTGCAGTGTTTTCTAGGTTTTGCCCATGATAGTTTTCACATACATAATCCCTGATAATTTGACCCTAGGTCCTTCGGCCTTTTTTACTGCGACGAGTCAAGGTGGATGTAGAAAAGCAGATGCCCAAAAAGTATGAGCATGTAATTCGTTGCCGTCTATCAAAGCGACAGCGCTGTCTTTATGATGACTTCATGGCACAGGCTACGTGAGTCTCTCTTCAAGGTCATAAGCATAGGTGCTAGACTTACAAGTAATGAGGTTTTGCCCAAGTAGCTGTGGGAGGAAATTTCTGGAACCTCATCCATGTTTTTCTCTTTTTTTCCTGACAGTACCAAGGAGACACTTGCTACTGGTCACTTCATGAGTGTCATCAACATTCTGATGCAGCTTCGTAAGGTCTGCAACCACCCTAACCTGTTTGATCCACGTCCTGTGACTTCTCCTTTCATCACTCCTGGCATCTGCTTTAGCACTGCTTCACTGGTGCTTCAAGCCACAGACACCCATCCCTTGCAAGTAAGTGACTTCCCCCTGATTTTTTTTTTTTTATATGTCATTAATATTTACCTCACCATATGGCCCCCAGCTCTCCCAGCCCAATACTCATTTTCTGAGTTAGTGACTGGCGTACCAGTTTCTAGTAACCTTAATTAGATTTTAACTTGACCTGTCTTTCTTTGGCTCCTCTGATGACAGCGGGTGGACATGGGCCGGTTTGACCTGATTGGGCTAGAGGGTCGAGTATCTCGTTATGAGGCTGACACATTTCTGCCCCGGCATCGCCTCTCTCGCCGGATACTACTAGAGGTGGCCACTGCTCCAGATCCCCCTCCCCGTCCCAAGCCTGTAAAGATGAAGGTTAACAGGTACTAGGGGTGATGAATAAGTGAATGGGAAATTAGACGGGAAATGGAGTAGTTGTGAACAGTAATTAGTAGAATGATAAGGGAGAAAGAATAAGTAATGGATATTTAAAGTATTGTTCTGAATGTTGGCAGGGAATAGGATGTAGAGAAATTTAAAAGTAGGAAAGTAATTATGGGTTAATTTGGTCTAAAATTATTTCTTTTTTTACTTTTTCTGCTTTTCTGAGTCTTATCTGAATTTCCTCATATCTATTCCCATTTTTGTCTCCTTTTTTCCTCTGAATGTATAATTTCATTTTTTTGCCTTATTCTTTTTTTTATATATAAATTAAAACTTTTTATTTGCAAAACATATGTATGGATAATTCTTCAACATTAACCCTTACAAAGCTTTCTGTTACAAATTTTCCCCCCCTACTCCCCACCCCTCCCCTAGATGGCAGGATATCCACTACATGTTAATTATGTTAAAATACTTGACAAATCAAATATATGTATACTTATTTCCATACTTATATTGCTGTGCAAGAAAAATCATATCTACATGAACAAAAAATATCTGAGAAAGGAAACACAATGCAAGCAAACATCAGTATAGAGCATGAAAATGTTATATTGTAGTCCACATTTCACATTCCTCTCTCTGAATGTATATGGCTTTCTTCACTGAACAATTGGAACTGGTTTGTGCCTTATCTTTCTATTCTTTCTTTGGTTTTTCTCTATGATAGGATGCTGCAGCCAGTGCCAAAGCCAGAAGGCCGGACAGTAGTTGTGGTGAACAGCCCAAGGACACCCTTGAGTCCTGCCCCAGCCCGACCTTCTCCAGGCCCTGAGCATACAACCCAGCTCACCCCTGGCCCAACCCCTCCAGTGCTGCCAGCTCCATTATTGGTGTCATCTTCATCCCCTGGGGCTCCACTTAGCCCAGCATCTCGGCCTCCTGGCCCGGTCCTGCTACCCCCTCTGCAGCCAAACAGTGGTTCCCTCCCCCAGGGTGAGTTGCAAAGGATCCTAGGTGCTGGGATAGTTCCAAAGTTTTGCTTGGGTCTGAGAAGGTAGAGAGTGAAAGAGCCTTGAGGAAATGGTCAGGAAAAGGAAATAAGGAGTGGTTTGGTTGGGGTGAAAGAAGTCATGAGATTCATGGGGACAGCCGAAGCCTATAGACTACACAAGGTGCTGATGGTTCCCTACTTTGTGTCCACAGTGCTGCCACCCCCTCTGGGGGTGCTGGGTGGAACCCCACGGCCCCCCACCCCGGCCTTGCCCTTGAAGCCATCTCCACCAGCCCCAGTGCGCCTGAGTCCCTCTGCTCCACCTGGCTCATCCAGTTTATTAAAACCCCTGACGGTGCCACCTGGCTATGCCTTCCCAGCTGCAACTCCTCCAACTCCTGGGCCTCAGCGCCTCATCCTTTCCCCTGACATGCAAGCACGCCTGCCCTGTGAGTCTTGGAACAATTTGGTGTGACTCAGGGATGGGGGGAGGAGGGAAGGAAGAGAGGGAGCTTGAGGGCAAGGACTGCAGAGGGAAAACCTTGTTCAATCCCCAAGGAAGAGGAATTTAAGAATGCTAGAAAGAGGGAAATGGGAGACAAGGTGGGAGAAAGGAATTTGTTAGGATAGGGTGAGTTTTTGATGAGTGAATGTCAAAAAATAGCACAGAACCTCAGAGAAGATGTTTGTCTCATGAGCAAGGGGATGTGGCTAATAAAAAATGCCATGGAGCAACAAGCTTTTTTCTCTCTTGTCTCACAGCTGGCGAGGTGGTGAGCATCGGGCAGTTGGCCTCCTTAGCACAACGGCCAGTAGCCAGTACAGGGGGCAGTAAACCCCTCACTTTCCAGATCCAGGGCAACAAATTGACTTTGACTGGTGCCCAGGTGCGCCAACTTGCTGTGGGGCAACCCCGCCCGCTGCAAAGTAGGTAAAACCCACCCCCTGTCCTGCCCTCTACCCTCTTTTCCTCACCTTGTCTCTGCTTTTCTTCCTTTTTGAATTTCAACCTCATTGTGTCTCCTTTCATGTATAGTAGGAAGCCTAGGGTGGGTGGCACTGAGGGGAATAGATTTTCATTAAGTCTTAATTTAAAAAGAAAGAAAGAGGTTCAATATGGAGAAGTATGCCCTCTTTCTCTATTTTTCCCCCTTATTCTCACCATCATCTCTGCCTTCCCAGTTGATAGTTTCCCCCACCCTTTTTCTTTCTTTCTTGCTCTCTCACTTTCTCCTCTCTTGCTTTCTCCCTTCTCCCTCTCTTTATCTCTCTCCATTCTTCCCCTATTTCTCCTTCCTTCCTCCTCTCCTCTCCTCTTTCCTTTTCTTTTTCTCTCCCTATTTTTCTCCTTTCTCTTTCTTTCTCTCTTTACATAACCCAGGGAACGTGGTGCACCTGGTGTCAGCAGGGGGGCAGCACCAAATCATCAACCAGCCCGCCCATGTGGCTCTCATCCAGGCAGTGGCCCCGACCCCTGGCCCCACCCCTGTCTCTGTGCTGCCTTCTTCGACCCCCAGCACCACCCCTGCCCCTACTGGTCTCAGCCTCCCGCTTGCTGCCAACCAGGGTGAGGCTCTTAGCTTCATCTTCATCTCCATGCCTGCCTCAGCCCCTCCAGGCATCCCCTATTTTTTTGTCTGTCCAACTCCCAGTCCTGAGTTTGACCATCCCATATAGCATTCCCATAATGCTGCTTCCCCCTGCAGTAGCTCAGATGTCTTAACAATAGTCCTTTTCACTCAGTACTTTGTTCATTTTCTGGTTTCTTCTCAATATGGCTTCTTCTTGTAGTGCCCCCAGCCATGGTGAACAGCTCAGGAGTGGTGAAGATTGTAGTTCGTCAGGCCCCTAGGGATGGATTGGGTCCTTCACCCCAGCTGGCTCCTCCACCCCGGCCTCCCAGCTCTGGACTTCCAGGTCTACTAACCCCACGACCTACACTACCCTCTGGCCGGCTACCTGCTCCTACACTGGGCCCTGCCCGTGGCCCCCTGCCTACACTAGTCAGGCCCCTGCTCAGGCTGCTGCACAGTCCTCCACCAGAGACAACTGGTAAGTCTCAAAACCTGGTAATTTAGCATCTTTGCTAAGATCCAGTTGAGCCCAGAAGTAGTACAGGGCTGGCAGAACATACAGGGTATGTTATATTAAAAAGTACCATGAAGAATGCATTCATTGACTCTGATTAGTTTTTTTAAACCATTCATATTTGCACAGTCCATTAGTATGCTTTTCCTCACAATAGTCCTCTGAGAAAAGTGGGCAAGGATTATTTCTCTGTTACAGAGGAGGAGACTTGAGTCCTAGAGAGATTAAAGGCCTTGCCCAAATATTATGGTCTAAGATTAAACCATGATTCCATTTCTGTTTCTGTGACCATTACACTAAGCCAGTTCTGTCGGTCAGATTTTGGACTACCCTAGAAATCCTTAACAATCCAAGTCCCTCCTCTATCCTGCAAGTAGTGATTAAACGCATACTGGAGCCCTTGAACTGAATCTCCCTGGATCCTGGGGTGGCCTTGGTTTTACACCTATCCTGTCCTTATTCCAAGATGTTTGTCCAGAATTTGGGGAGTTAAGAACATCAAAGAGTCTTTAAGGAGAACAATCTGGAATCAGGAGTCCCAAGGTTCTATTTTTTTATTCTGTCATTATTTAATGTAAACTTGATCAAGTCCTAAGCCCCCTCCAGGCCTCCATATTTTTTGTGTGTGTATAATAAATAGGTTGAACTAGTGATCTTAAAAATTCCTTCCAGTTCTAACATTCTGTAATTTTAACTATAATGGGTTGCTTAATACATCTAGAATGTGGGAAAGCAGGGTTATGACTCTTTTCTGGTAAGCAGACAGTTAGAATGTTATTTGGAAATAGCAGGGTGTTGGGGCAGTGTGAGAGAGTAGACTTCTGGACTAACTCTTTTACTTCTTCTCCACAGCCTCAGTTCCTGGTTCTGCTCCTGTTCCCATCTCATCATCATCCCTTCCAGTCTCAACCTCACTTCCTGTCTCAAACTCATCTCCTCTCGCTAGTCCTATTTTGTCTCCACTTCCCATCCCAGTCTCATCTCCACTTACTGCTCCTATCTCATCTCCCCTTCCCATTTCAGGTTCCACTTCACTCCCTCTTCCAATCTCAGCTCCGCTCTCCAACCCTAACTCATCTTCACTCCCTGTCTTAGCTTCGCTTCCTGTTTCAGCATCAACCCCAGTTTCTGCTGTCTCAACACCTGCTGCTTCAGCCCAGGCACCAGTAGGGGTTGCCTCATCAGCTCCAACCTTGACACTGGGCCTGAGTACAACTCCTTCACCTGCACCAGTCCAGGGTCCAGTCCACCCACCGACTCTGGCATCATCATCTACAAATGTGCAAAGTCCTAATCAGACTGGAGCTCCAGCACCTACACCAGTCATGGTTCCTGCTTCAGCTTTGGCTTCCTCTGTTGCAACAATATCAGCCCCAGCTTCAACTCAGGCTCCCATACTGACTCCATCATCTATAGCACCTCAGGCTCTGACTTCTTCACTGACTCCAGGGCCAGTTCCACCAACAGCAATTCTGGCTTCATCTCCAGTTCCCATTCCAGTCCTGGCTCCATCACCAAGTCCTGCTTCTGTCCTGGTTCCATCACCAACTCCAGCTCCAAACTTGGCTCCATCATCAGTTCCAGCATCTACCTTAACTTCAACTCCATCCTTGGTGCCAGCCCCAACTCCAGTCCTGGCTCCATCATCAACTCAGACTCTGCTACCAGCTATAGTCTCAACACCTTCAGTAGGCCCACCTTCTACCCAGACTCTGACCCTAGCCCCAGCTTTAGCACCACCCCTTAGCTCTTCTGCTCAGACACTCTCTCTGGGTCCAGTGCCCCCTCTAGGTCCAGCTCCAGCTCAGACTCTCTCATTGGCTCCAGCGTCTCCCATGGGTGCAAATCCAGTTCAGACCCTCTCATTGGCTTCCACGACACCACTGGGTCCATCTCCAGCTCAGACACTTTCATTGGCTCCTGCAACTCCTCTGGGTCCATCTCCAGCTCAGACGCTTGCTTTGGCTCCTACTTCCCCCTTGGGTCCGACTCAGACTCTTTCTCTGACCCCAGTACCTTCATTGGGTCCAGCTCAGGCTCTCTCTCTGGCTCCCACTCCATCTTTGGGTCCATCTCCAGCTCAAACTCTATCTCTGGCTCCAGCTTCCCCACTGGGATCAGCTCCAACTCATGCACTGACTTTGGCTCCAGCTCAGACACTGAACCTGACCCCAGCCCAAGTTCCAGTGCCCCCTCTGGGCCCAACTCCAAGCCAGACACTGACGCTGGCCCCAGCACAGACAATATCTTCAGCCCCTCTACCATCTTCCCTCCTGGCTCCAACTTCAGGCCCAACTTCTTCGCAAGTTACCATGGTTTCTCGGCTGCCTGCTCCCAAGGATGAGCCTGAAACTCTAATGCTTCGTTCAGGCCCCCCTAGCCCTCCCCTTCCGGCTACCTCGTTCTGTGGAGCCCGGCCTCGACGCCAGCCACCTCCACCGCCCCGCTCTCCTTTCTATCTGGTAAGTTTTAAATTTCATGGAAGAAGGACTGGTTTGAAATGGGACAGTGGCTCATTGATAAATCCCTTAAGGAAAATGCAGGGAGAATGTCACCTCTTTTGCTGAACATGTGAACCAACATCAGGTATTCAGACTTCTTAGAAAGCAATGAGACATTTGAATAGTTTTAGAGAATTTTTGGTGGCTCCATTTCTGGAGATCTTTAAGGAAATAATGAACAGATTTCTCTTCTGTCTAGTTATTCGTTATAATGAAACTGGAGAAGTATGGTTAAGAGCCTGACCAGTTTTAATAGATGACACACAGGGTGTGTGATATTGTGTGAATGCTGAAATTTTGTGGATTTTTCATTTTCTTCTTTCCCTTCCCTCCCTCTTCATTTTGTATCTCTGGTTTCCTTTGCTGGCTGGAGTCGCCATATATTCAAATACTACCAAGCTCACATTGCCTTTTCTTGACCTAGGACATCCTGAACCATCCCTTGCTTTTGTTCATAAAAAAGAATTATGAAAGGAAAATAAATGGAAAGTTTGGATTTGGCAACTGGCACATCAGTGTTAACATGGAACCTGAATTTCATTGGCATGCAAACTGCTAACCTTCTGCTATTATGTCCCTTCCTGTTACTTGTCACATAGTCCCATCTTTTCCCTTCCTGTTTCCCTCAAGCTCCTAGACTAGAAAGCAGGAAAAACAGGGTAGAAACTTAGAATGTTATTTTGACAAGGTCTCTGACTTGCTTTTTTTTCTTTCCCTATCCCATCATTATCCATTCCTTTCTTATTTCTGTTGTCTCTAAATCCTTTTATCAGGGGAAGCCACATATTCTGAGTTAAACACTGGAAGAATTGGAAGGGATAACAATTAGAAAGTTACGTTGAAAGTGGGAAGATAGGAATAGAGGAAAGGAGCAGGTAGGTAGTGCAATGAATAAAGCACTAGGCCTGAATTCAAGAGGATCTGAGTTCAAATGCAGCCTCAGGTACTAGACAATTACAAGCTATGGGACTTAAGGTTGCCTTCTTCTTCCCCCCCCCTCCAAAAAAAAGAAAGAAAGAAATTGAAGAATAGGGAAGAGACTGGACTGTTCCTTTCCTTCCCATTAAACAAATACAAGTTTTGCCTGAAGACAAGGAAATGGGATGTGATGACCTTAAGAACTTCATCAATCTAGAACATGGGTAAAGATTCCAAAAGGGCTGTTATTTCCTCAGATTTTATAACCTGAATTTGTTTCTAATTAACTGCTTTACCCCATCCTTCCCCTCAGCAAAAGCTCCTCTTCAGATTTGATTAGCTATTTTTGTACAGAATTCAGTTGCGTGAAGAAGTGTTAGATCCTCTGAGAAAATAATTAGTCCATCCAAGGATATCCTGGAAGGCTAAGTCTTAGCAGGAAATCCTTTTAAAAGTGTCCTTTTCTAGAATATGCCCTGGAGGAGGGATTGTTATTTGGGAAACTTTTTTTTTTTTTTTTAATCTTTATTACTTCATAGTTTTGACTTCCATTTGTGTTTCCCCTGTATTCTAGTGAAATTGGTATTCTACAATAAATTACATTTATTTAGTATATTAGCAATGTCTAATTGTTTAGAATAAGAGTACTTGCCACACAAGATCAGCAGAGTCTTAAGATCTCATTTGCTTCTCTGCTTATCCCATCCCCAGGATTCTCTGGAGGAAAAACGGAAGAGACAACGGGCAGAACGCCTAGAACGACTCTTTCAGCTGAGTGAAGCCCATGGAGCACTGGCACCTGTGTATGGGACTGAGGTGTTAGAATTCTGTTCTTTGCACCAACCCCTTGCCAGCCCAGTTGGACCCTCTGTCCCTGGCCCCAGCCATCCTGCCTTTTGGACTTATACTGAGGCTGCCCACCAAGCCGTGCTGTTTCCCCAGCAGCGTCTTGACCAATTGGCAGAAATCATTGAGAGGTTAGCAAGATTTGATACTGGCCTATGGAGGGGAAAAAGTCATTGGTATGAGGTTGAGAAGCCTGGCTCTATGATTTGTGTGGATGATGTTCTATGATTTGCAGAGGGCAAGGTAAAGGAGACCTCTGGAAGCTCCAGTTCCCTGTCTCTTTACAATGTCTCTTCCCCCACAGGTTCATCTTTGTCATGCCTCCTGTGGAGGCTCCTGCCCCATCCCTGCATGCCTGCCACCCACCTCCTTGGTTGGCTCCACGCCAGGCAGCCTTCAAGGAACACCTGGCTTGTGAACTTTGGCCCCGGGCTCGGCCCTTGCACCGCATAGTCTGCAATATGAGAACCCAGTTCCCTGATCTGCGGCTTATCCAGTATGACTGTGGTAAGTTCATGAAAAAAGGGTGAATGTACTGAAAACAAGTCGTGAAACTATTTCCTTTTTTGATAGAATTACTAAAGCCTTCTAGGCGATACAGGGTATTCTGTGTGACATGGTGTATCTGAATTTCCCATTAGGTGTTTCACTTGTATTATGGACAGGATAAAGAAATGTGAGCTAGCTGGATTGATTCATAAGTGATCAAAAATTCCTTAAAATTTTTGAATAAATGACTGATGTCAACGTAGAAGACAGTCTTTAGTTGTATGCCTTGAGGCCATATTGAATTGAATGAAAATTTGAATAGAAGGTATGCTTATATTTTTAAATGACACAAAATTGGGAGGTATAGCTGACAGATTGAATGACCATCTAGGATTCTGAAAGTTGAAGGGGGGGGGGAGAGATGACATTTAACAGTGAACAATGTATTTTTACCTTCTTAAAAAATGCTTATTTAATATTTTCCCCAGTTACATTCAAAGCAATTGTTTTTACATTTGATTTTAAGATTTTTGAGCTTTGGGTTCTCCTCCGGTATTATGTTTTTATTTTAAACAAATCATACATGAGGGATATCAGGCTTAATGGTAGTTAATATGAAAAAGATTTGAGGATTTTGAGTCACCCATAAACTCAGTATCATTCAGCACTGTTTTGTGGATTTCAGTAAAGTTAATGCAATTATTAAAGTTATAGTGCCCAAACCAAATGAGGTAGTGGTTCAACTGTAATCTGTATTAGACCACACTAGAGATATTTTGCTGTGTTTTAAGAACTTAGAAAAAACTGAAACACATTCAGATAAAGATCAACTCATTATATGGAAAATAGTTGAATGAACTGGAAACATTTAGCCTGGAAAGGAAAAAAATTGGGTATGTGGTTGTTATTGTTAAATATTTGAAGAGCATTGATAAGGAATAAGGATCAATTGGTAAAAATTAGGAGATAGATTTCAGCCCAGCTAGAAGCAATTTTTCTAATAATTAGAGTTG
Organism: Myrmecobius fasciatus; assembly: GCA_023553655.1. Classification (NCBI taxonomy): domain Eukaryota; kingdom Metazoa; phylum Chordata; class Mammalia; order Dasyuromorphia; family Myrmecobiidae; genus Myrmecobius; species Myrmecobius fasciatus. The sequence continues at coordinate 53,937 of JAJPUD010006527.1, forward strand.
ATTAAAAAATGGAATGGTTTCTATGTAAGCTTTCTCATTGAATATGTACTGAGATCTGTACTTGTGAAATTCTTTTTAAATTAGAATTGACACCAGTAAACAAAGGAAAGCAAACTAAAACTACAAAGTTTATATTACACATGGTTGATTTTTTTTTAATGTATATTAAATTTAATGTCATAGTAACAAAACTGCCCTGCTTGTCTATGTCCCCTTCTGAGCTTCCTTTTATTTTGTAATTCTATTTTCTTTTAGAAATTCTCATTACTCTCCAACTTCCTTTTCCTCTCCCTCACTCACATCTCAGACACACACAAAAAAAGACAACACATGGTGAGAGATTTTTTTGATCTGTAACTTTCTGACAATTCCCACTACATACTCTATACCCTGTTGCCTGATGGGCCTTTGGGTAAAGTTTAAAGTTATCGCTCAGGAAGGGATCAGATGAGTGAAGTTTTTGTATAAAAGAAACTGATATCTCTATCTGCCACTTTTTGACAAATCTCAAAAGCCTTATTTATGACCCAAGTCCATTGTACATTTAACCCACCATCTAATTGCTCTCTTAGAATATAGATGTCTTTCCCGTGCCCAGCCCCAACTCCTCACTGTGCTCCTGCCCTCATGTTTCCTCAGGAAAGCTGCAGACACTTGCAGTGTTGCTAAGGCGGCTCAAGGCTGGGGCACACCGGGTGCTCATCTTCACCCAGATGACTCGGATGTTGGACGTATTGGAGCAGTTCCTTACCTACCATGGCCACCTCTACCTGCGGCTGGATGGTTCTACCCGTGTTGAGCAAAGACAGGTGACCCAGGGGTCCCTGTTATCCTTCAGTCCCGAAGTGCCTTGCATCTTCAAAGTCTCCTCTCCATTCCTTGTGATCCTTAAAGCCCCTTACATTTCTTAGGTCTTTGTGACTTTCCTTGCCTCCCATCTCCTCCATTCCTAGACCCTTTGACTCCCAGAAAAGGCAGAATCCTGCCTCCCTGCTGCTTGTTTTATGAGCACTTGTGCTACCTCTTGACTCTGATTCTACACCCTTTCCCCCAGGCTTTGATGGAACGGTTCAATGCAGACAAACGAATCTTCTGCTTCATACTGTCAACACGCAGTGGAGGTGTGGGGGTGAACTTGACTGGAGCAGACACAGTCATCTTCTATGACAGTGATTGGAACCCTACCATGGATGCTCAGGCCCAGGACCGCTGCCACCGCATTGGCCAGACCCGAGATGTGCATATCTACAGGTAATTGTCTCCTGCATAACTACAATCCACTTTGTGAGCTGCCTCATCCCTGGCTACACAGGCTTCTAAACCTCCTTGGTTCTGTTAAGGAAATAGTTCTCACCCAATCCTCAGGCTTATCAGTGAACGGACCGTGGAGGAGAACATCCTGAAGAAGGCCAATCAGAAGCGAATGCTGGGGGATATGGCTATAGAGGGCGGCAACTTCACCACAGCCTATTTTAAACAGGTATTCATCCAGACATTCTATTCCTGCTGTAATAACTTCCTACACACCTAAACAGCCCCTTTATACTTAGAGGCATCAGAGATTAATCTTTCAAGATTCCAGACTCTTTTTTTTTTCCAACCAGAATGCTCCAGCTGATGGAACCCTAACACATTCCCTATTCTTAAACCCTTTACTTTCATAGATTTATTCATTGATTCTGGTCCTTCTCCCTCTTTGTCATCAACAGCAGACAATTCGTGAGCTGTTTGACATGCCCTTGGAAGAGCCAGCTGTCCCTGTCCCACCTGTATCTTCTGCCCCTGAGGAAGAGGAAGAAGCAGTGGCCAACAAGCAGACCCATATTTTGGAACAGGTGAGAGAGAGAGCACATAAAGCTGGGTCTGTCTCCGACAGATTTTTGGATATGTTGAAATAAGAGTGATTAATACTCTCCATGCTTTCTAGACACTAGTCAACTCTTTTAATAGTTATGTATAGATTGTTCATTATTCACTTTGTGAATTACTTTAAGCCACCATACCCTGTCTTTTTGTGAGATTAAGAAACTTGAGGAAAGCATTTTAGACTTCATTATAATGCCTTTCAACTCCAAAGAAAAATTTGTATTTTGAATTGTGCTATACTTCTGTCTAGTAATCATGTTGCTGGGGTTTTCTGCCTGACCCAGAAACAAATTAGTTAGTCCTACTGTTATTTTGTTCTAGTTTGCTGGGTTCCTGTGGGCCAAGTTTCTGACTCCTTTAAAAAAAATAAATAATAATACTATATTGGTCATTTTGAAACCTGGGAGGTACTTGGCAGCTTTAGTATTGATTTGGCCTAGGATTAGTTTTGTTTCAGCAAGTTATGGACTGGGGAGATCTGTCAACCTGAATATTTGCTTTTGAATATGGAATTGAAGGGTGGGATAGTGGTATTTGATGAGAGCTTTTAAAAGAAAGAAAAAAGCATAGGGTTCTTTAAGGACAATTCTGATGATTACATCCCTTCCCTCTTTTCATTTTCTAGGCACTATGCAGGGCAGAGGATGAAGAGGATATCCGTGCGGCCACCCAAGCCAAGGCAGAGCAGGTGGCAGAGCTTGCAGAGTTCAATGAAAATGAAGGTTTTCCCACTGGGGAGGGAGAAGAGAGTGGGCGGCCAGGTGCTGAAGATGAAGAGGTATCCCGTGCTGAGCAAGAGATTGCTGCCCTTGTGGAGCAGGTTAGTCTGTCTCACCTTTTTTTCCTTCACTTCCTTCATCTTCCTAGTCTTTACAGCCCTCCCCCAGTCTGTTTTTCTCTTATTTCCACTCTTCCCTACCTAATCATCCTTTAATTTAAATTCTGATCTCTTTCTTTCCTTAGTTTCTCCCTATCCAGACTTGATTAGTTTGTTTTCTGAGTGTACTTCATTTCATTACTTCTCATTTGCTTTTATCATTCCTCATTCTTTCCTTCTGCCATCTTTTACAATAAGGATAGTGACAGGGTACCACATCCTTTTGTTCATGTCTATGTCTCCCTTTAAGCTAACCCCTATTGAGCGCTATGCCATGAACTTTTTGGAGGCATCGCTGGAAGATGTGAGCCGTGAGGAGTTGAAGCAAGCAGAAGTGAGTATCCACCTTGACCTGGCCTAGGTGTATACATCTTGGAATTGTTACCTCCCTGGCCTTTTCCATACCACCAAACCCCATGTCCCAACTCTCTTCTTGCTACTTCATTTTTGTTTCTGGCAGGAACAAGTAGAGGCTGCACGAAAAGACCTAGACCAGGCTAAGGAAGAAGTATTTCGTCTACCCCATGAGGAAGAGGTGGGGGTAGGAGCTGGGGATGAAACAGCCTGTGGGACTAGTGGAGGCAGCCATCGTCGTAGTAAGAAAGCCAAGGCCCCTGAGCGTCCAGGAACCCGAGTCAGTGAGAGGCTTCGTGGAGCACGGCCTGAGACCCCAGTGGCAAATAGTACTGCTACCCCACCTGCTCATCACACACGTAGTAACTCCTCTGCCCCTCGTCATAGCAGAAGTCCTGCCAACGAGAGAGCCCCACGGGCTACCTCACGGCCCCGGCTTGTTTCAGTTCCAGCCCCTGTTTCCACCCTAGCTCCTGCAACCCCACCATTACTTAGTAGTACCTTACCGGTTTCCACCTCTCCAATCCCAAGCCTACCACCAACCTTGAGACCTGAAGTAGAACCATCGAGTCAGTTGGAGCCACTCCCTCAGTTGTTGGAGCCTAAGTATGAGGAGGCAATAGTGGCTAGCCCCAAAACCCCTCCACCCACCCCTCCCCAAACAAAAGACTTGCCATCAAGTACCACTGAGCTCCCTGCACCAGAGCAGAGTCTATTCCCTAGTATACTTGCCCTAAGCCCAACCCCTGAGACAGAAGCCGTTTCTAATGGCCATGAGCTGGAACCTCCAGGGCATGTTGAGGAGACCACACCAGTACCACCTAGTGATGAAGAGTTAACCCTGACCTTAAGTGAGGACAATGATCTTGGGTCCCCATTTTCTGGAGCCCCTGCTGAGCTTTCCCAGGAGCCACCAGACATTCAGCAGCCAGTGGAAATTCAAGTCCCATTACCCAGCCCTGAGAAGTTTGAGATGCCTGCTTCATCAGAGGTTACAGGCCCATCAGCTTCTTCTTCAGCTTCCTCTTCACCTGAGAGTCCTTCACCAGCTCGTCCCCCAAGACGTCGCACCAGTGCTGATGTGGAAATCCGGGGACAAGGGACAGGACGGACTGGGCAGCCCCCAGGTCCCAAGGTACTGAGAAAGCTGCCAGGCAGGCTGGTCACTGTGGTAGAAGAAAAGGAGCTTGTACGAAGGCGACGACAGCAGCGTCCATCTTCAACACCGCCAGCGACAGGGACCTCAGAGATAGGGGTCAGCCCTGGAAGCTCTTCTACCCGGAGCAACTCTGAGCCCGAGTCTTCCCCTCCTCTGGGAGGCTCTTGTGATTCTGTGTCCCTTACCACTTTGCCTCCCCAAGCCCGGCGGCCTTTACCTGCTCGCCGCCGAATTGACCTGGGCGGTTCTGGTGGGGACAGCCCAGAGAATGGAGAACAGGGACAGCTAGGTTTACCTGTTATGAAGCGCAAACGTGGCCGACCACCCAAAAACAGGTCCCCTGGGGATGCAGGGCGTGAACTACATGAGTTGCTCCAACCTGTACCTAAGGACAAGGCCAATGGGGCTGAGTTAGTGGCATCACCTGTGGAAAAACGAAAGCGGGGGCGGCCCCCTAAGGCACGAGAACCACCTACCCCAGGAACCCTGCCCACTCAGGGAGGTGGTGGCACTGAGAGCCGGACACCGCCACCCCCCTTGCCACCTCCCCCTCCTCTTCTTCTTGTCCCTTCTCCTGTCCCTGCTTGCCCTACAGCTGTCTCACCCTCCCCACCCAAACGGAAACGGGGCCGACCCCCAAAAAACCCACCATCACCCCGACCTAGTCAGCCTCCAGCTTTTGAGCATGACAGTTCCTTGGGTCTTGATGCTGGTGGAGGGGGGAAACAACAGCAACAGAAACCTGTTGAGAGTGAGGGTAGTTCCTCTGATGAGGATGGGGGTCGCCCTCTTACCCGCCTAGCCCGCCTCCGCTTAGAAGCAGAAGGTCCTCGGGTTCGGAAGGCAGAAGGATCTGTGACAGCCATCCCTAATAGGGATGATACAGAATCGGCAGAAAGTGGCACTGGTGGCACTGATTCAACATCACCTCCTGTACCACTGCTCCCAGTTCCCCGCTCAACCCGGCTGCGTCCGGGCTCCCTAGTCCCCCCACTGGAGAGTGAGAAGGTTCCCCGAAAACGAGCAGGGACACCAGTCATTGGTGGCCCTGTCTCAGCCAAGAGGAGGTACCCACGACCTCGAAGCCCTTTGGGTGCCGAGGTGTCAACAGAGGAATCGGAGGCTGAGGCTTCAGGCGAAGAGGAAGCAGAGGGTGATGGTGTTCCACGCCGCCGACCTCTCCCCCGACGCCCAGTTGTGGCCACCCCTGGGGACCAACGTGTCCTGCGAAGCAGTGCCCCTATGAATACAGTTGGCCCTTCCCTCAGCCACAGAGGTCGGAAGGCTAAGACGTGACCAGTCCTCCCTCCACTCTGGCTGGCCAGCTCTGCCCCTCCATCCCCACAGCCAGTCCTGACTGTTAAACCACTACTTGAAGTTTGGGGAGAGGCCTTCAGGGGAATACAGGGGGCCTTCCCCCCTCCCCCTACCAAAGTGTGTGTGGGGGAACTGGTTGTCATGGAAACAGGGCTCTCTTTTATCCTCCCCACCCCTATCCCTTGGCTGGGCAGTGTTAAGGGTGGCAAGATGGCCACTGTCCCCACTCTCCTATACTTGATTCCCCATCCTGGCTGTCTTTCACAGGTCCCCACCCCCAGGGGAGGGGGAGGGACTCCTTTCTCTCTGCAATGAGTTTTTTTTTTTTTTTTTTTTAAAGAAGAAAAAAAAAAGAAAAAATAATAAACTTAGTTTCCGTATGAGCATCAGCGTAAGGAGGCTTCTGATTTCCTGGGATGCTGGTGGGTGGGATGGGGCTTGGGCTTAATCCATTTCTTCAGTCTTGCCCCAACCATCTGTTGCTGTTCTGTGACCTAAAGTGGTTAGAAAATCTTTGCCAATTAATTCTTTAAGGATAACATTTTTCACCATCCATTCAAATTGTCGTATTCTCCATCTCCCAGTAGTTCTTGCCTCCATCCCTCAGGCTCAAATTTGTACACCTAGGAATGATTTGCCAAAGGGTCATTCTCGAAAGTCAGGTATAGCCTAGCTTCAACCTCTTGTTTCCCCCTCCCTCAGGCTTTCCAGCTTCTAGACTCACCTTGCTGCTCAAACAGGTTTTGAGGTGGCCCCACCTCATTCCTCCCCTATAGTTCCAGCTCAGGGTGGGTGGATAGAGCATCATGCCCCACCCCTGGGCTCAGATCCCTTGAGTCAGTGGAGATGTTTCCACCCAAATCAAATCAAAACCAAGAAGCAGAGAGCTGAAATTCAGGGACCTACTGCCAGGTAAGAATCCTTCAATTTCCCCTGGCTTTATCACAGACCTTTCAATATGCTTTTTTATTTTTCATTTCCCATTAACCACAACTCGTCACTTTTAACATAACTTTAACCCTAAACTGACCTAAGTTCACAATTCTCCCACACACACATTCCCTTTATTCACATTAATCCACCTTTGCTTTTTTTCCTACTATCTCATCTGTTCTCTTCCCTTTCCATCTCTTCCTCAGTTTCTCCTGGAACCTTCCTCCCTTTTTATCTACCAAGTCTCTCCCCAAACCAGTGATTAATTTGGACAATGCTATTTTCATACCAGTTTATTTCCAGTGAAGGAGAAAAAAGGTAAGAAAAAGGAAGTTCTAGGGAAAGAATTTAACCAGTAAACCACTTCATGCATGAGTCATTGCAAAAACTTAGGAAAATTCCTTGTCAGACAACATTCCTGAGCAATGGCTTGTGCTACTTGATATTCTTAGAGGATTTGAGATCTAAAGACTTAGTGCTTGGGGTCCCATATACCCTGACAGACTGTCCTCTACAGGTAATGGGAGAAGAAGAAAAGGCATTGGAAACCTTGGTGAGCATAGAGACTGATCTTCCTCGAACCTCACCTCCTGTTCGATGCAATAGGTATTCGCTCCGATGTCTTGCAGCCACTAGCATCATCTGTGGCTGCTCCTGCCTTGGAATCATGGCTCTTGTGTTTGCTGTCAAGGTGAGGGATGTGGCTTTGTGGGGAAAGGGCAGGAATGGGCTAGGTGGTTAGGTCTAAGGGAGTGGGATAAAAGGATGAAATGAAAGATGGCAGGACACAAGACAGTTACGATGTGGACCCCAAATTAATGTGTTTCTTTAAGCTCTTTGAGTGCAGAGACTACTGCATTTGAATCCCCAGCACTTAAAAGTGCTTAGCACATTTGTAAGCACTGTTTCATCTATCTTTGCTTAAAAAAATTCCATGGATTTGTTAGGAAAGAATAAAAAATGAAAGAGAGCCTAATAGTAGTACTGCACACTTTCCTAAGACTAAATTGTTTTCATACTATTAAATCTCTTATTAATTGTAACCCTAGGGGTTCGGTTAAGTATAAATTATGCTTATTTTGTAAGTTAATGAGTTAGAGATGAGGCATTTCTAAGAAACTAGTAAATTACACATGTAGAATTTTTATGTTTTGAACCAATTAAATGATGAGAAAGGAAAGCTGACCTGGGGTCCTGACTTCACAGGCTGAGGAACGACGTAAGGCTGGGAAACCGGAGGAAGCATTGTTCTGGGGGAATCGAGCCAGGCGTCTTGCCCTGGCTAGTATTGCAGTGTGGCTTGGAGTTCTTGTACTGGGACCCCTGCTATTCTGGCTTCTATCATATGCCATTGCCCAAGCAGAGTGACCCTACTGTGACAAACCTGGACAGCATGAAGTTGTCTGGTGGCATCATAGGTGAACCTCACCTACAGCAAGGTCCTTCATCCTGACCAGAAGAACAAGGTCCCCCAGATCTTGAAGGATATTTAACCACCTTTCAAAAAGTGGTTTCCAGAGGCTGCCTTCCCTGCATGCAGGCAACAGAGATCTAATCAGATGGGGCTGAGGATAATAAAAGGTTTGGACTTGCATGGACTCACTCCTGCCCTTGGGGACCTTAGCTCATACATGGGATTGGAGAATAGGCAGCCCTGATTACAATTTTGTAATAATAATAATTAAAAAAAAACTTTTTTTTCAAGTGAAGATAAATGTTTCTGTATAGTTGGTCTACATCACCTTTTTCTGTTCTCAGATCATGTTAATAGTTAGCTACTGTTTCATTTTCAGAGGATGGGGAAGAAACCTCCCAGTGGAGTACTTTTCTTCAGTTCAAAAATGAAGTGACTATTTACAAAATTTTTCTCATGACATGTGCACCTCTTGACTTTACAAATCTTTGTTCTTACACAAAAAACACACCATAAAAAAACACTGCATCAGCATAAGTTCTAAGTCTCACAGCAGGGGAGTCAAAACTAGAATTGTCTCCCATCCCTCAGATCTTTGCAAGATGCTATACAGCCTACATAGTATTTACTGAGGAAAGGTTGAGTGAAAGCTTTTCTGGGATCAGATCTTTTATCATTCCCCTAACTACTAGACCTTGCAACAGCAGGTTAGGGAGGAAACCTGGAACATAATGGATAGAGGGTCCGGGGTAGGAATTAGTTTGTTTTCCCTTTGCCTGCAGATAGAAACAACTTAGAGGCTTTCCGAAAGGAGCTTGGACTCGAAAGGGGGAACAATAGTAAAAGTGGGTCCTAATTCCGCCACTTCAGTAGACTGACCAGGCTGCCAATCTTTTATCGCTAGGATTAGCTCTAAGTCTCGGGGCCAGGTTAAACCATGCCTCTGGGCATGAATGATCGGGAAGCGAGAGTGACCTAGGGTGTGACACGTGACCACGGTTCTAGATAACAAGTGCCACTCCACTCCTTCACCCCGCCAACAAAGACCCCACTTCAGAAAAAACAGTGCATCCACTTAATGAACTGGACCACTTCCGGGGTTCCTTCCCAGGGTTCCCTAGTCAAATGCGCCCCGCCCATCTGTCTTTCTTTGCTGCGCGTCGATTGGACAAAACAGTCCCCTTTCCCGTTGGAGAAGGGCAAGATCCATCCCTCTCTTTTCCTCCGGGTCTAGGATCAGCTTCCTACTGGTTAGCCTTCGCAGGTCCCGGACTAGAAGATTGACGAACTGGGGAAGGAGGAGGAGTGGAAGCCAGGGAGCGGTTTGTCTGATTGGTCGAAGGGCTCGGCCTGAAAAAGATGGGGGCGGAGTCTGAGGCCGAGGCCTCCAGTTGTTAGGAGACTGACTTGAAGCAGCGAGCCCAGAGTCCTAGAGTGAGCGACCTCGTGGAGACCCCGAACCTCCTAGGGCACTACCCCAACCCCCTTCCCTTCTTCCGGGTGGGTGAGCGAGCGAGACCCCACGCCCTTAACCCTCCCCGCCCCCCCCCGCCTTCCCAGTGCGCCTGCGTGCCAACGGTCCCACTTTTCCTCCCCGCTACCGCGGTTCCCCCTTTTTCCCCTTCCCTCTGCACCTTCCCGACCCCTCCCCATCCCTCCTCTCCCTCCTCCCTCCCCCCCAACCCTTCCCTGGGGCTTCAGACTTCTCTTTAGGGTGTCTCCCTCAATCTCAATTCCTCAGTGTCTTCCTTCTTTTCCCCCTCCCCCTCCCCCTCCCCCTCCCCTTCCCCTTCCCCTTCCCTTAAGACCCTGGCTCCTCAGCCGCTCGCTCGGCGCTTCAGGGACTCCCGATGCGTGTCCCCCCAGTCTCAGCCCCGGAGCTCGGGCTGGTGGATCTCACTGCCCTCTTTTCCCTCCCTTGCCGCCCTCCCCTCCGTGTCCTCGCAGGCTCCACAGTCTTTCAAGATGACGCTGGACGTGGGGCCGGAGGATGAGCTCCCCGACTGGGCTGCAGCCAAGGAGTTCTATCAGAAGTACGATCCCAAAGATGTCATTGGCAGGTAGGGCTCCCCCCTTCCCGCGAAAGGGTTGGGGGAGGCTTGTTTTCACTGGCGTCCGACAGACCAAAGGGATTGTAGAGATCCACAGCCCGTACCTCACAGACCTGAAGGAAGTGACTGGTCAAAGCCCTCCCTGTGTTGTCAAACCTGGGCTGGAGTAAATAAAGACTCAGACAACATTGGATTTGCTTCTTATCCTCACCTGGGACTAAACGGAAGTACTCTTGGAGTTGTTACGTCATTTGAAAGGATAGACTGCCTCCGTCCACGGAAAGAGTTTGGAGACCTGAATTCCAGGCTTTGCCTTTGACCCTGACTCGTTGTGTGTATGTGGCCTCGGGTAGTCCCATCATCTCTCTAGGCCCTGGCTTCCTCATTGGGACAATTCTGCCCTGCCTACTTGTTTCTAGTTGGGACCAAGTACTGTGCTATAGGAAACTTGTTAAAGGCTGTTAAACCTGGAGAAAAGAAGCTTCAGAGTCCTAGCATTTTTAAATTTAGAGCCAGAATGAACCTTAGACCATTAATCTTCCTTTTACAGATCAAGTAACCAAGACCTAGGGACATAATAGCTATTGTCATATGGAAAAGAGGTTTTATGTAGGATTGTAGGTTTATAACAAATAAGGTCATCTAGTCCAGCTGCTTTATTTTATAGAGCAAAGACCTGAGGTCCAAAGAGATGAAAGTGTCTTACTGAGGTCACCAGAGAAAGTGATAGAGGTAGGATTTGAACAGACTTGTTGTTCTGCTTGGTCCCAGAAAACACCTAAAAACCATGAGTAGAAAAGTTGCAGATAAAGCATATTTTTATTTTAAAATAAACATTTGTAACTATTTAGACATGGAAGAGCTTGTTATCTCCTGATTGCAAAAGATCTTTATGCACAAGCTTGGCAATTGCCCAAGCCATTCATTCAGCCAGGGATAGTTGTCATGGTTCTTAGTTGTGTATGTGTAATTTGAATGTAATCTCTAGGGTCTTTTAAAATTTAAAATCTTATTTTGCTGGTATTTATTTCACATTCTTTTCACTTCCTAATATATCCTTCTTCCCCGAGCAATTTCTTGTAACAAGGAATATAAATGGGAAAAGAAAGTTTAGCAAAACTAAACCAACAAGTCATCCAAGTCTCACATTCTGTACATTGCCCTCCCCCCCCTCCAAATGAGTGGGAAGGTATACTTTTCCCTCAATTTTGGGGGGTCAAGTTTGATCATTATATTTCACAGCATTGTTTCAAGTTCTTGGTGTTTATATTTTTTATTTACATAGTACCCCCCCATTCCCCCACATTCTGCTTACTTTATTTTGAATCGGTTTGTCTGAATCTTCCTGTGCTTCTCTATATTCTTATCAATCATTCCTTATAGAGCATCAATAATTCATTACATGCATATACCACCACTTAATTATGTTTAGTCATTTCCTATCAATTGGCATCTATTTTGGTTTTGATTGTTTGCCACTACAAAAAATGCTGCTATAAATATTATAGTATATGTGAGATCTGATCACTGAGATACTGTGATTTGTATATGGGAGATTGTTTTACTAGAAGCTATTGAGGCAGCTAGATGGAACTTCAGATAAAGCCCTGGCCCTGGTGTTAGGAGGACCTCGGTTAGCCTCAAGGATTAACCAGCAGTGTGACCCTGGGTAAATTGCTGAATCCCAATTGCCTCCTCTCCTCAAAAAATTATCTAAGTGTTATAAAGATATGAAGGACTACTTGATGCTCTCAACAACCACAGATTATTATTGTCTCCATAGGAAGTCAGAGAGAAACACAGGCATCATTGGTTTTTTTTCTCATGATTTATTTTTTTTATTTTTATTAAAACTTTTTATTTGTATAACATATGTATGGGTAGTTCCCCAGCATTGATCTTTACAAAGCTTTCCATTACAACTTTTACCCCCAGTCCCCTCCCCTCTCCTAGATGGCAGGAAGTCCACTATATGTTAATGTTGAAATACTTGACAAGTTGTGCAAGAAAAATCCTATCTACAAGAAGAAAAAAAAAGAAAATCAGAGAAAGGCAACACAATGAAAGCAAACATCAATGGAGAGCATGAAAATGTTACGTTGTGGTCCATATTTCATATCCCTCTCTCTGGGTGTATATGGTTTTCTTCAGTGAACAATTGGAACTGGTTTGAGACATTTCTTTGTTGCAGAGAGCCATGGACCTCAGAATTGATCATCATATAGTACTGTTGTTGCCGTGTATAATGATCTCCTGGTTCTGCTCGTTTCACTCAGCATCAGTTCATACAAGTCTCTCCAGGCCTCTCTGAAATCGTACAGGCATCATTGTTAAGTGGAAACAGCATTGGACATGTAGTCAGGAGAGAAGAGTTTGAATCTTGACACTGACACTTAATAGACATAATGATCCTCAAGTCGTTTAATCTCTCTGAGCCTTAGCTTTTTTATCTCTAAATGGAGATTTTTGCACTCCTTACCTCAAAGGGGTATTGTGAGACAAGTGTTTAGAAACCTTAAATCATTATTATAAATGTGAAGAAACAGATTGCCTCGGGTTTTAGGATGTTAGTGGCAAAGCTGATTCCTAATCCTTATAGTCTTTTAATTAACAAATCTTTCTTGAATTATTTCTTATAGAAAAGATCTAACCAGGCAGTTGAAAAAGGGGGGGGGCAGTTAAGAGATAGAGTATTGGGGAGAGGCTATAAAGTAATCTGAATTAAAGATAAAGTCCAAAGGAGGCTACCAGGAGAAGGAGGCATGTATGAGTGGTAGGCAGGGAGAAGAAAGGCTCGTGGCCATACTCTTTGATCCAGCTATACCACGATTAGGTCTATACCCCAAAGAAATCATTTAAAAAGGATAAAGGATCTATACATACAAAAAAAAAAAAATAACAGCTTTTTTCATGGTAGCAAAGAACTGGAAATTGGGGGCATCCCCATCAATTGGGGAATGGCTGATTGAACAAGCTATGGCATATGACTGGAATGGAATATGGTTGTGTTATAAAAAATGATGAGCAGATGGATTTAGAAAACTTGGATTTATGAACCGATTCTGAGTAAAGTGAGCAGAATCAGAAGAACATTCTATACAATAATAGCAACATTATGAGATGATCAATTATGATAGATTTAGCTTCTCCTCAGCAATGCAGTGATAAAAGACAATTCCAAAAGACCCATGATAGGAAATGCTATCCAGAGAAAGAACTACGGAATCTGAATGTGGATTGAAGAATATTATTTTCACTTTTTGTGTGTGTGTGACTTTTTCCCTTTTGTTCTGATTCTTCTTTCACAACATGACTAATGTGTTATTGTTTAATATGATTGCACATGTTATTACCTATATCACATTGCTTGCTGTCTTGGGGAAGGAAGGAATTCAAAATCTTATGAAAGTGAATGTTGAAAATTACCTTTACATGAATTGGGAAAAAAAAAGAAACATGATTCAGCCCTCTCATAATCCCTTTTTGTTCTTCCCCTTCCCTCTCAACCAGGGGCATAAGTTCTGTGGTCAGGCGATGTGTTCACCGTGCTACTGGCCAGGAGTTTGCAGTGAAAATCATGGAGGTTACCGCTGAAAGGTTGAGTCCTGATCAACTGGAGGAGGTGCGAGAAGCAACTCGAAGAGAAACCCAGATCCTGCGCCAGGTTGCTGGCCACCCCCATATCAGTGAGGCTATACCTCCTTTCTTTGATAACCCAACTACCCTGACCAGGCCCCATAATTGTCCCCTCAAAGATTCTCCTTACCACCCCAACATTGCCTGTGCATCCCCTTCAGGCTTTGTGCCATCATGAATTCAGAAGCGGTTGGACTCCATAACTCTCTATCTTACCTTTTCCCATCTATATAATAGCCCCCATGTCTCCGCAACTAATAGTAAAAAAGCACCCTTAATGTGTCTACTCCTTTCCATTTCTATCTTTTCTTCTCTCTTTCCTTCTTTCCTCAGTCACTCTCATCGATTCCTATGAGTCTTCTAGCTTCATGTTCCTGGTGTTTGACCTGTGAGTATCTCCCTGCCCATGTTTGAAAATTTTTCATAGCCTTCTGTCTGGCCTAACTTTACCATTCTGTAGGTGTGAAAACCTGCTCCCCACATCTTTTTTAGTTTTTTTCCTTTAGCTATGGACCCTATATTCCCAGTTTTCCCTCCCTTTTCCTTTTGAGCTTCTTAGTAAGAACGACTAATCAACCCTCAAGTAATATACTTAGCCAGGAAGGCATTGAAAAAGATAAATCAGTGAGCTAAAACAACCCTAGAATAATACTTTTTAAATACTTCAGTGAATACCGTGTGACTGCTTAAGTGATGGACATCTATTCCTCTAGGGAGGACAATCTATAAGTAGTAAGTCCTGTTTGATCAGCCTGAGTAATTGCTTCAGTTTTTTAAAGTTAGGTTTGTCAGTCTTAGAACCAATTGTAGGCCCTTTGGCTTCTTCCAAGAGAAGAGACTATAAGGGGCTGTTTCTTTTTTTGTATACTTAGTATGATAATGACTTTGCATATTAGTGGAAATTTAATAAATGACCTTTCATATTAGTGGAAATTTAATAAGTATTGTTTAATTGAACTAAATTCAAGGTAGACAATGGTTGGTTCCCCTTAGCTTCCCATCAAGATGTATCTTATTATCATTGACCTTTCATCTTTTAGGATGCGGAAAGGAGAGTTATTTGACTACCTCACAGAAAAGGTTGCACTAACGGAGAAGGAGGCCAGGTAAAAAGGAGACCCAGAGAATGAAAACCAAAGAGAAGAAAAGGGCAATGGCCCTGGTACCCATGGAATGAGGAAATTAAAAGAGAGAAAAAGTTAATGGGTGCCCCAGCAAAAAGGAGGGGGTGGAGAAAGAACTGCTAAGTTTGAAAATTGCTGGCTCTGGGGTTGCAGAGAATTAGGCTTTTCCCCCTTACCCCCAGGTCTATCATGAGATCTCTGCTGGAGGCTGTGAGTTTTCTTCATGCCAACAACATCGTGCATCGTGACTTGAAGCCTGAGAATATTCTCCTAGATGACAATTTGAAGATTCGCCTTTCTGATTTTGGTTTTTCCTGCCACGTGGAACCTGACGAGAAACTTCGAGGTAAGAGGAATCAGTCATCCTGAGCATTCAAATCTTGGTTGGGAAGGTGGCTCAAGACCTGATGAAGGTGGTGACTTCAAAGGAGAAGTCATTAAGGATGTGTAGAAGCCTATGCTCAGGGAACTCATTCTTGGGAGGTTGAGAAAATGATCTTTGTGAGATAACTTTAGAAAGTTAAGTCTTGTGGTAGCTAAGTGGCTCAATGGATAGAGCACCAGCCCTGAAGTCAGGAGGACCCGAGTTCAATTCTGGTCTCAGAAATTTAACACTTCCTAGCTGTGTGACCCTGGGCTAGTGACTTAACCCCAATTGCCTCAGCAAAAAAAAAAAAAAAAAAAAAAAGTCACAGCTTGTCAAAGAAGTACTGAACAAAAGATGGAATCTCAATTAACTGGAATCTAGCAATAAGTAGGAAGCTCCAGTTAGACTGTAAGCTAATCAATTTCTGGGTGGAAACAGAAAATTTACTTATAAATAGGGTAATCACAATTTATTCAAAGCGCAGACTTAAAGATTATATGATTTGGAGCTGTCACAGATTCTAATTTTTGTCTACAATACTGGACAGATCCTGACTTTTAGCAAATACTTCCCTGAGGCTCTACAAGATCTCTTAACTAAAGAGGATTAATTCTTTTCTTTTCTTTTCTTTTTTTTTTTAATTAAAGCTTTTTATTTGCAAAACATATGCATAGGTAATTTTTCAACATTGACCCTTGCAAAGCTTTGTTACAAATTTTTCCCTCCTACTCCCCACTCCCTCCCCTAGATGGCAGGAAGTCTAATGCATGTTAATTATGTTAAAATATTTGACAGATTGAATATATATATTTATAGGGGAGGAAAAAAAAAACTTGAGAAGGAAAACATAATGTAAGCAAACTATAAATAGAGAGTGTGAAAATGCTATGTTGTGGTCCAGACTCAGATCCCACAGGCCTCTCCTGGGATATATATGGCTTTCTTCATCACTGAACAACTGGAACTAGTTTGAAACATTTCATTGTTGAAGAGAGCCATGTCCATCAGAATTGATCATCATATAGTCTATTGTTGCTGTGTCTAATGATCTCCTGGTTCTGCTGATTTCACAGCATCAAGTTCATGCAAGTCTCTCCAGGCCTCTCTGAAATCATCTTGTTGGTTGTTTCTTATAGAACAAAAATATTCCATGACATTCATATACCATAACTTATTCAGCCATTCCCTAATTGATGGGCATCCATTCAGTTTCCAGTTTCTAGCCACTACAAAAAGGGCTGCTACAAACATTTTTGCACATGTGGGTCCCTTTCCTTGAAGATCTCTTTGGGATATAAATAGGCCCAATAAAAACACTGCTGGATCAAAAGGTTTTAATAGTTTAATAACTTTTAGAGCATAGTTCCAAATTGCTCTCCAGAATGGTTGGATCTGTTCACAGTTCCACCAATAATGTATTAGTGTCCCAGTTTTCCCACATCCTCTCCAACATTTGTCATTATCTTTTCCTGTCATCTTTGGCTGTCTCAGAGTTGTCTAAATTTGCATTTAAGAGTATTCTTCTGAATTGTATATTATTAGAAACATTTTCAGTAATAAGATTTAAAACAAGGAGTTTTTATTAAGCTAAGAAAAGTGAGTTAATCATAATACTGCATTCCCCAAACATTCCTAAGATATTGAGAGTTTGGAATTGTGTTGGTAACTAGGGAAACCTTCACAGAGGAAATAGGTTTAGAAAAAAGTGTGATTTAATGGCCTAGCAGAGAAAAGAGTATTCCAAGAAAAAATGCTTTGAAGATTAGAAATGAGCAAATCATGTACGGAATTATAAACAGATTTGGTTTTACTTAAATAGAGTTGTATTGGATTAATAAGGAAAGATTAGAGAAGGCCTTGACTCCTCCCACATATAATGAATTGGAGGAGAAGGAACAGCCTAGAGGTAGGGAAACTAGCTAGAAGTTGTTTTAATAATCAAAGCATCAGGGGCCAGCATTAGGATGTTTGTAGTATCCATAACATATATTCCTTATCTTTCCAGATTTGTGTGGGACCCCAGGATACTTAGCCCCAGAAATTCTGAAGTGCTCCATGGATGAAACCCACCCTGGCTATGGCAAGGAGGTTGATATGTGAGTCTCTAGTTACTTGTTTGTTGTTCTATCTCCCATTTCATTCCCTGATCCTGAATCTGGTGCTCTTCCCTCCTCAGCTGGGCCTGTGGGGTAATCCTGTTCACACTCCTGGCTGGCTCTCCCCCATTCTGGCACAGACGCCAGATTCTGATGCTAAGATTGATCATGGAGGGCCGTTACCAGTTCAGGTCACCAGAATGGGATGACCGATCAGCAACTGTCAAAGATCTGGTGAGTAGTTCAAAGGCTCAAAGAGGGGTGAGTTGCAGTAATAGTCCTGGAATCAGGAGAAGAAATTTCTCATGGACCCTGCCCTCTCTCAGATCTCAAGGCTGCTCCGGGTGAATCCTGAGGAAAGACTGACTGCAGAGCAGGCCCTGCAGCATCCCTTCTTCCAACGCTGTGAAGGTAGCCAGGCCTGGAGCCTTTCTCCCATCCAGCGATTTAGGGTAAGGAACCAAGAAAAAATATTACAAGACAAAGAATCTTGGGAAAACAAAACCCACTATTACCCCATCTAACTTTGACCCTTCCCTTAGACCTAGGTGATTTTGTTTCCTGGGACCCAACTATCCTTAAAATACGTTATTAGTTTGTATGCATACATTCAGTCTGTCCATGATCTTGTTTCTCTTGGGTTTTTTTCCTCTCAGGTAGCAGTATGGACAGTGTTGGCTGCAGGTCGAGTAGCCCTGAGCACTCGTCGGGTAAGGCCCATGAGCAAGGGATCTCTATTAGGAGACCCATATGGGCTTCGGCCAGTGAGGCAACTCATTGACAGTTGTGCTTTCCGCCTCTATGGACACTGGGTAAAGAAGGGTGAGCAACAGAATAGGGCTGCCCTCTTCCAACACCAGCCTCCTGGCCCATACCTGGGCTATAATCCAGAAGAGGAGGGAGATCCAACCAACACTGATGATGAATCTATTGTTGCATAGTTAAGACCTCCATCCTGGGGCCCCCAGAAGTCTGTTTTCCTAGCCCAAGAACCTTGGGAAGTTCATGTTTCCCAATCTGAGGGCTATAGTCAACTCGGTCACTGTGGACTCTGGTTGAATGCATTCTTCCCTTCTCTTTGTGCTCTCTGATGATGATGCTACTGTAAAGGGGGTCAGCTCTATGCCCCCATTCCTGTTGCTCAGGACTACAGGACATGACTTGAATGGAAGGAAAAGGGACCAGTTGAGAATGATTTTCACATCTTTGCTGTTGCTGTCCATTTTTCATGTGAAATAAATCATCCTGCACACTGGGGAACAAGCTGTCTCTCAAGGTGGAGTGAGAAGATGCTCAGAAGGGGACTTGGGGGAAGGGACAGGGTAATTCTGGCCAGGCTTTTATTTGGGTAAATAGCCCTGGCGTGACTTGGCTTTGCTTTTGCTCTTGGAGATCAAGGTAGGAGTCTCAAAGGCAACCAGCCTGCTATTGAGCTGCTCCTCGCCAGCCTTCAGCTGTGCTTCCACCATCTGTCTGAGTTGCTCCAGCTCCTTGGTAAGCTGGGCTGAGATGAAATCTCGGAGTATATCGCCCGGACCTGGAATTATTGAAAAAGTGATTCAAATTTGAGCTGAAGGAACCTTTTTCATAAGAACCTCAGTCCCAAGTTTCGAGGGAAGGGGTTTCATGGAGTGATGTCAGGAAGTGTCCTGGGAGGTAGGAAATACAGTGTTCTCAGTTTAGAACTTGCAGAATTTTTTTTTCCCTATAGGATAAGAACAGCTTCCCAGGGAAGGCTTGGGGAAACAGGTGCCCTTTGGTTTCTTACTTGTCTCTTGATCAGTTCTTGTTTCTGGTCCTGGCTCTTCTGGAATAGGTGTTTCAGCTACCTCCTCTTCCTCTTGGACTGCAAGATGGAAGGCGGTGGAGCCCTAGAGCGAACTTTCCAACCCTATTCCCAGGCCCAGTTTAATCTCTACCCTTCTTACCATCTGCTGGGGGCTTTACTTCAGGCAGACCTACATAACGCAAAGACAAGTCTAACCGCACCTGAGAGAGAAGAGGGAGAGAGGAATGACAGTGTTGACAGGAAAATGGTGGAAGGAATAGACTAGGAGGTTTTTTGTATTCTGTGGGACCAGTTACCTGAGGGGTGAAGACATACTTGTAGAGCTTAAAATGACGGAAATAGGTGTTGATGATATAATCTGATAGGCTCAGCAGCTGTTCCTCTCCAAATAGGTCAATGCTGAAGGGGGGACGCTGTGAGAAAGAGTAAGAATATATAGCTTTGCTCTGAAGGTTCTGTAAGAAAAAAACCGAGAAAGTACTATAGGACCTAAGGTAGTAAAGGAAGGAAATATGGGATATTCTGCTGGACACAGCATCGGATGGGGATAAGTTCTCATTTCCTTTATGGTGGAACTGACCCTGACTCCATGGCAGAAGAGGAGGCTGGTGAAGAATTGGAAACAGTCTTCCACATTGCCCAAGGGGGTTGCTGTGGAGAAGGGAAAATGAGTGACAGTAATAACTCCCTCAATCATGGAAAGGAAGGAATGAAATTACCTAGATTTAGGAATGGAAACTGGGTCCCTAATTGCAGTGGTATAGAGAACTCTTAAGATGAAGTAGCTCCCATCCAATGCAGGATGGCAGCACCTCTGCAACTTCTAAAAGAGTTGCCTAGAACACTGAAAAGTTAATCTTGATGACTTGCTCACTATCACATAGCCAGTATGTATCAGAGGTAACACTTGAATCCATGGCTTCCTGTTTCCAAGACATTTTCTATTCACTACTATTTGTCATAGTCATCTGAAATAAGTAACTTCCTTTCCCTAGGCCTGTTTGCTCCTCTATAAAAGGTTAAAATAAAACTCTTGAGGTCCCTCCCAATATTCTGCTATTAACCTTCCTTCTGACTGCACGTTCTGTACAAATCAAATTAACAAGCATTAAGTGCCTTCTATGTGCCAGGCACCAATGCTAACTGTTGGGCACAAAAAAAAAGGGCAAAAAACCTAATGGAGACATGTAAAAAAAAAAAGTGGCTACAGGATAAATTAGATATGTAGCTTCTGGGTTCATTTCGCTTTTGAACTGAGAAGCTCATCCTCACCATTACTACTACAATTGCCAAGCAAGCACTATTTGATGCTCATTACCCTAGTCCTTAGCCTTCCCTACCTCAGTCCCTCCAGCCCCACCCCCACCTCCACTCCCCTCCTTCCTCGTTCCGGATCTGGAAAATCCCTGCAGGGCCCTTCTCCCTGAGGCTCTTAACACTTCGACTCACCAATACAGGCCTTGTGGAGGTCCTGGAGCAGAGCACAAGCAGCTGAGGTCTGTTCCCGAGAGAAGTGCTGTTGCCGGCAGAAGATCAAAGTGTGGCAAAACATATCCAGAATTACTGCCTCCCTAGGGCTCCTGTCTTTCCTCCCCAAGCCTAGCAGTTCTGCCAGCAACCTTGGAGTGGATTAAGGTGAGAGTAGAGAGCAAACAGTTCAGGAGTAAAAGATCCTTTTGAGTCACCCCATCCTGGATTCCTAGGAAGGTTTCTTTCCTCCTCCTGTGAGCTCCCTCCCTCCTTGTTTTCCTCGTCCAAAGAAACATTATTGGGGGGGGGGGGAGAGGTAATCTATTCGAACCCTCTCATTCACTTAGCCCGTACTCCTGCATCTCTTCCAAAGTAGTGGTTTTCTCCAGCAGGTCCATGGAATGTACATCCAGGTATTTCCTGCCATTTGGAAAAAGAGAAAATGAGAGATAGAGGAGTCCACCACGCCAGTTGGGTTGAGAGTCAAGAGACCTGAATTCTAGTCTTAGTTTTTATCAGCTTTCGGCTTGACCCTCTCAAGACCTGTTTCCTTACCTATAAAATGAAGCAGTTTTGACTAGGTGAATCTTAAAATCCTTTTCCTGCTGTATGATTCTGAAATATTCCCCACATTCATCCCCCTTGCCAGATCTCTCTCCCCGCCCCACCCGGCGTCCCAATCCCAGCCCCGAGCTCACCACAAGTAGATCCGGGGCTGAGGAAGTGGCGGCTGCGGAGAAAGAGGGCTGTGTGACAATACTGTTAAATTAGTGGGAACCCCAGGAATCTCTGCGCTCGGGCATTCTAAAAGGAAATCCGAAGGGATGAAGCCGGCGAGGCTCTCCGAGGCTCTGAGTTAGATAGCCCCCGGCGCATGAACATTCAAGGAGTCATGAGTATTCACCAGCCAGGCACTCCCCGCCCCATTCCCAGGGATGAAGGGAAAATGTCTCTGAAGAATAATCCGGGCTTCTGCAGTTCTTCGCGGAGAAGCTAGGGGGATGAAGCTTTACAAAGACTGGCCAAGCCCAGAGAGAACGCTAAGGGGCCGGAAATCCTAAAAGCCGACCCGCTCAACTGGATTACAGGTGTACTGTACTGCTACAAGGAAAGCTAAGGGTAAACCTCCCGAATGAATATTAAGGAGCAAATGAATATGCCCCGCCCTCACCGGCAACAGGTTGGCGCCCGGCTCCTCTTTGCTTTCTCCTCCAGGTTCCGACTCTAACTCTAGATTTGATTCTTTCTCCATCCCTAAATTCAGTTCTGCTTCCTGGTTCAGGTCAAGGGCCGAGTCCAGCAGCCTCTCAGAGTTGGAGCCCAGGCCCAATCCCAGTCCAGAGTTTACTCCAGAAACTCCACTAGATTTTCTCCATTCCATCGTGTCACCTGCCCCTGCCCCTGCCCCTGCCGCTGCCGCTGCCCCAGCCTCTGCGGTCCCTCGGTCTTGTATGCCTTCAGGCCTAGGCTACAGGTCAGAGCATCGAGGTCCTACCCCCTGTGGTACAACGATAACCAATCAGGACCAAGAAATTGTCTGGTTCTGCCAATCCGTGAGAAGCGTCGTTGCTGGGTTAGCGGTTGCTAAGTTGGCTTATGAGGGCGGAGTAAAGGCGTGACAAGAGTGAAGAACGGGCCAATAAATGGAAAAATATTGCGCCAACACGCAGTATTTTCCGCCGCGTATAGATGTTCAGTTGTCTCAATATTACCAATAAGGAAGAGGGTGTAGATAGTCGGATAGAGGAAATGTAGTATGGAGACGGTTGCTATGGTATTTTATCATTTCACCAATCAAGGGGAAGAGGATGGGCTGCTGGGTAAGGAGGCAGGAGGCAGGAGGCAGTTCTAAACTCGAGGTTCTAACCAATAGGAAAAGAAAACACACAAGTTTTTCTGCGTACCCGCCCACTCCTCGACGCCTGCGCACTTTGAAGGAATTCGATGCGACATCCGGTGACGTACATCATGGCGGCGTTTGGTGGAGGCTGAAACAGGTGAGTGATCTTTGGGGACTGTTGATGGCCCGGACCCAGGGAAGGAGGCCTCTGGTCACGTGGGGAGCTGCGCTGGAGAAACGGAAGCCTTTCTGGGAAAAGATAAGAAGGAAGGAGGGGGAAAAAAGGAGCGAGGCCTCCCTGCCCCCCCTGGAATCCTGAGTCTCCCCGGGCCCCGCCTCTCCCCAGGTGAAGGAGGAGCCTCCTCGGGTCGCCCACCTTCTTTGCAGTCATGTCGGGGGCCGGCAACAAGCGCGCAGCCGGGGATGGGGGCTCGGGCCCCTCGGAGAAGAAGCAGAATCGAGAGGAGAAGACCACGACCACCCTTA
This sequence comes from Myrmecobius fasciatus, assembly GCA_023553655.1. Lineage (NCBI taxonomy): Eukaryota > Metazoa > Chordata > Mammalia > Dasyuromorphia > Myrmecobiidae > Myrmecobius > Myrmecobius fasciatus. The sequence continues at coordinate 76,716 of JAJPUD010006527.1, forward strand.
TTGAACCCATCCGCCTGGGAGGCATCTCCTCCACGGTCAGTGCAGCCCCTCCCCTTTCCCTATCTTACCCTTCTTCCCCTGTTTCCCATCCAATTCCCTCCACACACATATCTCACTCCTATCCTTGCTGCACATCCCCGCTGCAACATCCAGACCCAGTGGGAAGAACTGAAATTGGAATCCAACAAAATGAAACTTGGATCTGGAACCTTGGCCGTGGCCAAGCCAATTATGATCCCTGGGATCTTCAAGAAGTGAACTCCCAAGAATCGAATTATGTAAACTTTAAAGTCCCTACTTATGTGATTGGATCCATCCAGATCTACTCTTCAGCCTCCTGAGAAGACTAAACAGTTTTTCTATCTCTTTTAATTCTTGTCTTTGCTTTTATCTAAATATTTTGCAAAAAACCTACCCCAAATACTGTCTTTGAGAGAACCACTGTAGCACTCAGACTGTCCCCTCTGTTACTCTTCCAACTCAGTAGAGATTAAGGCATTTTTATGGCTAGGTGTGTTTTACTAATATTTTTAATGCTTTGTGATGTGATGGAGTCAGGAAAACTTGGTTCGGAATTCCACCTCTGATATAGGCTCACTTTTTCCTTGTGAGCAATTTGTGGTCCCCATTTTTATAGGATAGTTATGTAGCTTAAAGGAAACCATATGTAAATTGCTTTTAAATTCAATGGTCGTGATTAAAGGGCCCTGTTGTTTGAAGTTACAATAAGATTTTTGACGCACCGGATCTTCTGCAGTACCCTGCTTTCCATTTCTCTTTTTCTTGACATTTTATTGCAGCCTTTCCTTCTGATCTATATGTTCCTTTCCTCATTCTGTTTTCTACAGGAGGAGATGGACTTGAAGGTTTTACAATTCAAGAACAAAAAGTTGGCAGAGCGACTGGAACAACGACAGGCCTGTGAAGATGAATTAAGGGAGCGCATTGAAAAGCTAGAAAAGCGGCAGGCCACTGATGATGCCACATTGCTGATTGTCAACCGCTATTGGGCCCAGGTATGTCTCAGTTGTCCAGAACCCTCTTGCCTCTTTTAAGCCACGCAGCTTTATTTTCTTGTTCCTTCTACCTCAGAAGCTGTACCAGTTTTCTCTTCCTTGAGATCATTTTTCAGCTTCTACTTCTGAGTTTTCATAATCCCCTTTTGGGGAGAGAGAATTTTGCCATTGAAGCCTCCAGAAAATTCACATTCTCCAGTTGTTCCCTCACAGCTGGATGAAACTGTAGAAGTCCTCCTCCGACGACATGAGGGACGAGGAGAATTGCTCTCCAGGACAGAGGAACCAGGAACCCAAGATGGCACCGAACCTGATGGGGCCCTTCTGCCTGAACCAGGAACCACAGAGAGAAGAGGTGGGACAAGTAGTGGAGAGATCAAAAAAGCATGAGGAAAGTGACAAGCAGAGTGACCATGATCAGAAGAGAAGACTGTATAAATTTTAAAGTGACATATAAAATGTTATTAATAAAGGGCACACATGATAGGAGTTCTAATAGAGTTTAATTCACCAAATTTGCAGGACTCTGCTTCTTGTCAGTATTGTTTTTTGCATGTCCATGTCAAATGTGAGTCATATTTGGATCTCTGTTACAGATCTGCCCACCCTGCAGCTTCGGGCCCCACTGAGTGAGCCAGCTTTGGCTTTTGTGGCAGCCCTGGGAGCCAGCAGTAGTGAAGAGGTAGAACTTCAGCTCCAGGGTCGCATGGAGTTCTCCAAGGCTGCAGTGTCCAGAGTGGTAGAGGCCTCAGACCGCCTGCATCGGCGAGTAGAAGAACTATGTCATCGAGTTCAAAGCAGAGGTGACCTCAGGAACACTTAGCCCTCTTTCTCTGTTCAGAACTGAGGCATATCAGTTTTTATTTGACAGCAGGTGTATGCATGCAGTCTCCTTATAGCAGACCTATTATAGATATTCCCCTTAGTTTCCTACTCCTAGCTTTTTCTTCTGGTTGCCACTGCCCTCTCATCAATCCCTAACTTTTCAGGAGAATGTGAGTCCCTCGGGGAAGGACTTAGGACTTTAACCAGGGAGCTCGGCCAGGACAATAGGCGACTACAGGACTTGACTACACAGCTGCAGGAGAAGCACCATCGAATCTCTCTGGAAGTAAGATTGCTGACTGGGGGCACAGGGATGAATCATGGGGAGGAACTAAGAAGACAGTCTCCCATCCCTTATTCTTTCACTTCCACAGTACTCAGAGCTCCAAGACAAGGTGACATCAGCAGAGACCAAGGTGCTGGAGATGGAGACTTCAGTAGAGGATCTGCAGTGGGACATTGAGAAATTGCGCAAACGGGAGCAAAAACTCAACAAGCACCTAGCTGAAGCTCTGGAGCAGGTAGGGACTGGAAAAGGATAAAGGGATGATCAGTGGGTTGGTTTCCAGACTCTTGAGATTCTGGTACTTTTTATTCTGTTCTAGCTCAATTCCGGCTACTATGTGTCAGGGAGTTCGGGGAGTTTCCAGGGGGGCCAAATCACGCTCAGTATGCAGAAGGTGAGCTACCAGTCTGCCGCTCCCTATGACTCTCGGGCACACTTCTGGCCCTGGACATTCCTCTCCTCTTTGGAGGTCCTGTTTTGATTGTATTCTTGCTCATCTGTCTCTGTCTCTTCCTTTTTCTTGCCACCCTGGCCCAGTTTGAGATGCTGAATGCTGAGCTGGAAGAGAACCAAGAGTTGGCCAATAGCCGAATGGCTGAGTTAGAAAAGCTTCAAGCAGAGCTGCAGGGCGCTGTGCGCAGCAATGAACGGCTCAAGGTGAGGGGCAGGCCAGGGAGGAGAGAAGAGATATAAGGAAGAGGTCGCTTCAGAGAGTGGTTTCTTAAAGTGGGAAAGGATTTGAAGTAACTGTTGCAGGATTTTACTATTTTGTTCCTTTTTTTCACTCCCCAGGTGGCCCTTCGGAGCCTGCCTGAAGAGGTGGTCAGAGAGACTGGAGAGTACCGGCTGCTCCAGGCCCAGTTCTCTCTCCTCTACAACGAATCCTTGCAAGTGAAGACCCAACTGGATGAGGCCCGGGGGCTCCTCCTTGCTACCAAGAACTCCCATCTGAGGCACATTGAGCACATGGAGGTAAGGCAGAATGGTTATGACAGGCTCCTCCTCTGCTCCCAAGCCATTTTATTTTCCTTCTACTATCTCCCAGGAAAGGCTCAGAGCACCATTTGCAGTAGAGATGAGGACTCTAGGTTTTTGCTATACCATAGCATTTGGGGGAATAGGATGAGGAAAGGAAAAGAGCAGAGTCAGTATTCTAATGCATAACACCTAGTTCCATTCTAAGTAAAGGGAAAAAAAGACTAGCTGTGAAAAAAGTGGGTTTGTATAGTTGTTAAATATTTGTAATTAGGCGTCAGTAGTTTTCTCTGAGATGTTCAGTGTATGTTTCTTAAATGTAGAGACTTAACTTTTTTGTCGGAGAGAAAGTGGGATATGTGGAGAGGGGAAGATGAAGTAGGGTTATGATTTATTTTTATTTGATTTATCATTTATTTACTGATGGAATAGTACTGATGTTTAACCAGGAATTTTCCTTTTCTGTCTGGAAAGAAATTAAATTGCATTCTGCCTAAACTTTATAGCAGATTAGGGAATTTGGTTGTACTTTTTTTTTTTTTTTTTGGATTGAGGCAATTGGAGTTAAGTGACTTGTCCAGGATCACACAGCTAGGAAGTGTTAAATGTCTGAAGCTGGACTTGAATTTCGGTCTTCCTGACTTTTATCTACTGTACTATCTAGCTGCTCCAGTTGAACTTCCTTTTGAAGGAGAGAGAGGGAATAGGGTCATGGTGTCTTTACAGTTTAACCTAAAGCTAGTACAGCATATATGGTAAAGAGCAATAGATTCAGAGTTAAGAAACCTGGTTTCCCAACTTTGGGTTGGGAGAGTCAATAAAAGAGGTGTCTTTTATTTGGCCTCTACCTCCCAATTTCTGTGTTTTTGATCATGGGCAGAGTGATGAGCTGAGCCTGCAAAAGAAGCTTCGAACCGAAGTGATTCAACTAGAAGATACATTAGCTCAGGTGCGAAAAGAGTATGAGATGCTTCGGATTGAATTTGAGCAGAATCTAGCAGCCAACGAGCAGGCAGGTAAGGCATGCTGGAGATTTAGAAGGGTCCATGGTATCAGCAGGGGCTCACCTAAGTCTTGAGACAGCATATATTGGGAAGACAAGTAGACTCGAAGTCAAGAAGCCTGCTATTTCTACCTCCAGCATTGTGGCTCTCTGTGATATCCTATGAATCATTTCCCTAGCTGAGGCTCCATCTCCTCTTCTAAAAAGGTGACAAAGTAGGGCTCTCACTTCCCTTCAGAGATTTTTGAGAATCAGCTAATACAGATCTGTCCAAAAGTATTTTAAATTCTATCAGGGTATATTCAAATGTCTGGTAGTAATTTTTGAGCTTTCTGGGCTTCTGTGACTTCTTCCTGTTCACCATTTTGAGAGGAAATGAAAATTTGAGTGTGTGATCCAAGTGAGCTTCTGCTATCACCTTTAAGTTCCCTCCCTCATACTTTTGCTCTTAGGGCCCATTAACCGGGAGATGCGCCACCTCATCAGCAGCCTGCAAAACCACAATCACCAGCTGAAGGGTGATGCACAGCGGTATAAGAGGAAGCTAAGAGAGGTGCAGGCAGAGATTGGCAAGGTCAGGGGCTTGGATGGGGTTGTATCAGTAGGGAGAAGTGCCATTAAACTAATTTTGTTCCCCCTGGACAAGTCACTAATTTACCTTTCTGAGATTTTTTTCATCACCTTAAAACCGAGATAATATTTTCACTACTCACAGAATGGATGTGAAGAAAGTGCTTTGTAATTATAAAACTGTCCTAAGAGTGTGATTTGTGATGGAGGTGTGGGGTTGCTTCAGAGGCACTGAATATTTATTTATTGTATTAGGAACATGCGATGGGAGAGGGGGGAAAGGAGCTGGAAAGTCTTAGACGAACCAGCCTTTAATGAGAGCTCAGCACTCCGAGGACCCTGTAGCCCTGACACCTCTCTTCTTTCTGGGTTCTCATAGCTCCGAGCACAGACTATCGGCTCAGGCCCTTCAGCCCCATCCCAAACTGCCTCTGAGGATCAGGGATCAGGAGTAGGGGGAACACTGGCCCCGGTGAAAGAAGAGGAGAATTCTGGGTCTGGGCCAGCTGTTCTCCAGGAGGCTAAAAAAGAGTCATTGTCAGCCCCAGTGACTCCCACAGCTTCTACAGCTAGTGTGGTGAAAAAAGAAGAGCCCTCTTTTGAAGAGGAGGTACCTCTTACCCAGGCCCAAACCCCACACCCTGCACCCCAAACCCCTGCTTCCAGGAGCCGGGAGACTGAGCCTCGAGGAAAACGAGAGCCCCGGGACCGGGAAGGGCCAGCATCTGGGACCCCAACATCCTCTTCCTCCTCCTCCTCCTCCTCTTCTTCAAGGGGAGATCGAGACAAGGCCAAGGCTGAGGAGAGTAAAAGGAAGGAGTCTGAATTACTCAAGGGACTTCGAGGGGAGCTCAAGTGAGAACCACCTCTACTCTTTATCTACTTCTCCCGAATCCTCTCTTCCCTACCATTTCCTTCTGCATTTGTTCCTTCATCCTTATCAGTTATAAGGCAAATAAATGTGTAATTTGGAGAATTGTAGTCTCAGAGCCAATCCTGGCTTGTTCTGATTCTAGTTCAGATTCCATCACTCACTGCACAACTTCGAATAAGTCATCTGTCCATTCTTGGCTATATTTTCAGTTGGATTAGATAATCAGATTTTCTGGCTCTCATACTCATTATGGTATTCCAGACTGCTTGACTGGTGTTAATATACATTGATTACTCCTTCCTTATGACCTCCCCCTTCCTTTTACCCTTTCTGCTGATCTCCATCACACTCTGGTCTTTTCCTCTTCCCTGCACTCCTCCCCCTTACCCCCCTTCCTCACAAAATCTGCTTTCCCCTCCAACTTGGCTTCTTTCCTGCCCAGGAAGGCCCAAGAAAGTCAGAAGGAGATGAAACTGTTGCTGGACATGTACAAGTCTGCCCCCAAGGAGCAGAGGGACAAGGTGCAGCTCATGGCTGCAGAGCGCAAAGCCAAGGCTGAGGTGATAGAGACTGGGGGGAGCAAGTGGGGTTGGAGAGCTCCCGTCAAGCAGGGAGAGAGATGGGAGGGATGCTGCCGACTGAAAATGAGGGGGTCAAAGCCATTCTGTCCTTTGGGGAAGGAGAAGAGGGCGTTTCAGCATCAGCCAGTGTGGGCATCATTTGGTGAGTCCCTGTTATTTGAAGCACTTTGATTTGACGACCAGAAAGGCTTATTGGGATCTCAGCAACACAGGAGAGAGAACTGGGGCTTTCATAGTCTCAGTGCTCATTTGTGGACCCCAAGCTGAGCTGTGTCCATGGGTAGGACTCAGGATGGGGTGAAAAGGCTGAAAACCGTAACATGTAAAGACCGTGAGCATTGGAGGAATTAGGGATATTTAGCTTGGAGGATAGAATACTTTGAGAGGACAGATAACAGGTGACACGTCTTCAAGAGGCTATTGTATAGAAGAGTGAGAATACTTGGTCTGTTTGACCTCATGGGACACTCATTAGAAATTACATTTCCATGTTTTAGCAAACTTGTTAAAATTTGAGCAGTCCATTATTGGAGTGGACAGTAGCAAGTGAGTTTGAGGTCTTCCCTTAGTGGCCAGATAAATCACTTGTGTAGGTATATTACAGAGGGGCTATACTAGATATCCTCTGAGATCTATTCCAGCCCTGAGATTTAATGATTCTAAGGAGGTTTTGGTAGCAGCAGGAGGAGATAAAGTATAAAGGTGATAACTAGTAATCAATCGAAGAAAAATAGACTTCTTGATGGAGTGGAAGCAACTACTTTGACTAGAAAAGAGAAGCCAAGGCTAACCTCAACAGATTAGATAAGGACAGTTAAGGTTAGTCATAGGACTGCCCTGAGAGCAGATGGTCTCATCTGGGTTCTGAATTGTCTCTGAGAAAGAGTAAGTATACCTCAGGCAGGTCAGGAGTAACAGTCATTTCTGGGACTTTTCTGTGTTTCTGGGTTACATTTCTACAAAAGGAAAAAGCCAGAGGTGGTAGTGAGAGGGACAGGCCAGCAATGATCTTTTCCCCCAGACTTAGTCCCTGTACCTGCCACAGGTAGATGAGCTTCGGGGCCGGATCCGGGACTTGGAAGAGAAGGAAAGGAAAGAAAGTAAGAAATTGGCAGATGAGGATGCTCTGCGAAGGATCCGGTTGGCAGAGGAGCAGATTGAGCACCTGCAGCGCAAACTCGGGGCAACTAAGCAGGTGCGGAGGTCAAGTTGTCCATTTGTTCCTCTCCTTCCCATACCTCCCCTTTATTCCCACCAACCCTGGATATGTCCCTCCAGGAGGAAGAGGCACTGCTGTCAGAGATGGATGTGACTGGGCAGGCTTTCGAGGATATGCAGGAACAGAATGGTCGCCTTATACAGCAGCTGCGGGAAAAGGATGATGCTAACTTCAAGCTAATGTCAGAGAGAATCAAGTCCAACCAGATTCATAAGCTGCTCCGGGAAGAGAAGGATGAGCTGGGGGAGCAGGTCCTGGGCCTCAAGTCTCAGGTGCAGACACTGGCAGGGGAGAAAGAGGGGAAGCCACCAGTGAGCTCAGAAAGTCACTGAGCCCTTGGGCCCGTCTTCTCGTGTCCTAGGTGGATGCTCAGCTTCTGGTGGTACAGAAGCTAGAAGAGAAGGAGCGAGTTCTTCAGGGTAGCCTGGGGAGCGTGGAGAAGGAGCTAACCCTACGGAGCCAAGCCCTGGAGCTTAACAAGAGGAAGGTGAGAGCATGGGCTGGGTGAGAGTATTTATCCCAGGCCTCCCCCCTCCCCCCAGCTCATTTACTATCTGCCCTCTGCCCTCTAGGCAGTAGAAGCAGCTCAGCTGGCTGAGGACCTCAAGGTCCAGCTGGAACATGTGCAGAGCCGGCTTCGAGAAATCCAGCCCTGCCTGGCCGAGAGCCGAGCCGCTCGAGAGAAGGAGAGCTTCAACCTCAAGAGGGCCCAGGTGAGACGAGGGCCAAAGGACAGGGGGCCTTAGCTTGACAGTGTCAGGAGCAGGGCTTCTAGGTACTAACCCCTGCGGCTCTTACCCTAGGAGGACATCTCTCGACTTCGGCGGAAGCTGGAGAAGCAGAAGAAGGTAGAGGTCTATGCTGATGCTGATGAGATTCTGCAGGAGGAAATAAAGGAGTACAAGGTGAGCAGGCAGGGTGGGGTAGGATGGGGCAGAGCAGCCCACCAGTTCTTACTCAGTGAGAGGAGAGGTTTGGGGCCTGTGACAGGTAAAGAACAGTGAGGGACTGACTGACCAAGGCTGCCCCTTCTTCATGCCCTGTGTCCCAGGCCCGGCTGACCTGCCCCTGCTGTAACACCCGGAAGAAAGATGCTGTCCTCACCAAGTGCTTTCATGTCTTCTGCTTTGAGTGTGTGCGGGGCCGCTATGAGGCCCGCCAGAGAAAATGCCCCAAGTGTAATGCTGCTTTTGGGGCGCATGACTTCCACCGTGTCTACATTAGCTGAGGCAAGCTGCATCCAGATTCCCCAACTTCTACAATCTATTGGTTGAGCTACAGGGTTGGAGGACCAAGGCCTGCATGGTTTCCATGGTGCTGTCAACTGAGCTTAGACCTCAGGAGTCATTCCTCCAAACCTCTTTTCCTTTCTGCTTTGGACCTTAGCCATCCAGCCCTCGAACACTTCATCCATTTGGCATGTGTGAGTTTATCCAGCAACACCTTCAGACCTTGATTTTTCTGGCTCAGAATTCAGGCATCCTGACTCTCACTGACTCACTTCCAAGATTGAACTCTCCTGGTGAAATCACCCTTTGCTCTGGTCTGTAACAGGAAGTGGCTCACTTTGGAAGAGGTTGTCTTTCTCCATTTGGCCTTATCTAGACCCAGACTGGCAGAGGAAGGTGGTTCTGTAGTCTGGTCTGCCTAAGCTTAGTATGAATTTGTCCCTCTGAAGGCTGATTGGGGGAAGAGAATTATTTTCTGCCACATTAATCTCACTCCATAGGGGAAAGTTCTCTCCAATTCTGGTCTGTAACCAGGACTCATCCATATTTTTTCCTTCTTCCTCCATCATCTTTTCCTTGTTGCCTCAATATAAAAAGCTCTTTGGCATTCATCTCCTTGAGGCTATTCCTCCTTATTGATCAACCTGGCTTCCTAGGAAATTTCCTTTCACTTAAGAGGATACACCAGGAAGCATTACAACCTCAGTCTCATTCCCAAAGAAAGATTTCCTATATTAACCTCCACCTCGAGAAGCCTCTCCAAAGTACTTGTAGCTGCATCTGGATCAAGGGCTGGCCCCACTGGGTGCATTCTCTACAGTTGGGGAGGTTGAACTGGGCACCAAGGGGAGTCATCTCACCTTCTTGGGCCTGGGAAGGAAGTCTTTCCCATGTTGGGTGACAGTGAAGACTGTCTCTGTCTCCTTTTTTCTTCCTTTCTTTCTTCCCTCCTTTCCTCTGTCTTTCTGCCTTTTTGTCTCTGTCTTTCTCCTCCTCCCCTCCTCTTTTCTTTCCCCTCTACCCTTCTCATTTTCCCTCTCTTTTCTCTGTAAGGAGCTGCCAAATTCTTCTCAGCCTGGTACACCTGGATCTTCCTACTCTAGGGCCTGTATTATTGGATGAGGCTGGGACTACATCCTGAGGTTAGGAGGTGGATCTCTCAGAATGGTGAGGGTCTGCAGGATCCAATGCAACTGAAACTGTCCAACTGGCAAAAGCCTTTGCTCCGTTTGTGACAATTGTCAGATGTCCCATTGCTCTGCATTTTCCAAAAGTCTTGTGTCCAGGAGCTTCAATCCACTGTGTATTTGCTACCTAGACTCCATTTGTCTTTCCTTCAAAAGTTCTAGCTTCAGCTCCAGCCTTCTCAGTTGTCCTGCAGGACTTTGGAGTCCCATATGCTAGAGATGGAACCCAGTCTTAAGAATTGGAAGACCTTAGGTTAGCTGGCCTCTCAGGCGTTCCCTGAGCCCCCTCATCTCTAAGCCCCAGCTACCCCAGTTCTGTCTCTTCCATTTGATCGTTACAAATGGAGTAGAGAGCAGTTCTTAGAGGGGAGTTTAAAGACAGTGTAATACAACACCAGAGCTGAAAAGATTTTTCAGTAACAGATTCTCACATCTAAGTCCATCTAAGCATTCTTCCTCATACCCAACTTCCATTCTCATCTCCCTCTCTACACCTCTCCCACCAACAACATATCTTATGACTTCATTACCAAGGAGGAGCAAGATTCATTTTTCAAATTTCTATATGCTTGGACCGACCCAGATGCCCTGTATGTTAGACAGATTTCTTGTATGGCTGATTGATATTTGTTGTGAAGAATAAACATTAAACCTTTCCCTGAAGATCACATTTTAATTGAGTGATTTTAAACACTAGGAATAGTACTGTATTTTTTAGAAAAATATAGATTGTCCAGGCCTGAAGGGACTCCTTTAGTGTTCTCTTCTCTAAACTCACACCAGTTCTTTTCATCTTAGTCCATGGAACCAACCATCTTAGTCCTGAACCAAGAGCCCAAGAGTATGAAAGAGCTAACAGCAGAGTCTATGGGCTTTTTTCTTTCCAGAGAGATCTTATAGACTTGGCCAAGGACTTTTGATTCTATGTCCTCCTGCTTTTCATTTGCACTACATTTTGAGTTACCCTAAACGACAGCTGCTTAAATTTTTCCTTTTTGCCTAAGAAATTTTTACACAACCCCAAGTACATTGGTATATAAAATAGGTATATTGATCAGATATTTGCTGATGATAAATCATAATTTCATAACCCCCACATTGTTATGAGACCCAATATGGTTTTGAATCCGCCAGTTTAAGAAGCTTTTTCCCCAAACCAGTCCATCTCACAATTGGACTGTTTATTATAGGAGCTTCCAATTGGCCTTCCCAACTCCAATCTGTCTCTACACTCTCCCTATCTCTCAAAGCACTGCCCAAATACCTTGAAAAGGCAGAGGTCTTAGGCCACTCAAATGCTCAGAACCAGTGATTCTAAATTGTCCCACTTAAGTACAATTGGTTGTGTTTGATGCTGGGGGTAATGTGACAAGTATGCCCAGAAGTACTCTATAGTGTGAGTAGTGATGGCGGCCAAGGAAAAAAGCAGGCTGAGTCCTCCAGCAAGGGAGAAGAGTAAAAAGACCTTCAACTGGAATGACAGGGGAGAGTTTCAGGAAGGCGAAGGCATCTGAGCAGAGCCTTGAAAGGGAGCTCTGATTTAAAGAAAAGCAACATTTTTAAGGAGTATCCCCAACAACTGTATGTGGAGGGAAAGTGAGGGGTCAAAGGTCACTGCTGGGATGAACCCTTGTTTTGGATGGGGTGGTGATTATTTTAGTTTGACGTGCTGAGCTACAAGTGCCAGTAGGGAGGTGTCCATTAAATAGATGACGATATGGGAGTAGAGTTTAGGAGAAAGCTTATTAGGAATAATGAGGAAGATTTGGGAATCAACTGCCTTTAGGAGCAAATCAAGGGAGAAAATAAGAGGATGAAAAGAGGATCTAGAAGGTAAAAGTAAGAACTTTTATCTAGGAGATAAAAGTCCCAACTCCCCACCCTGGCATTCAAGGTCCTCCTCATTTGTAGACTTTTCACCCTTGGGCCCTTATGCTTCCCAACCAAAGTAACATTCACCCTCCTTGTGTCTTTGGTCATTTTCTCTGTACCTGAAATCCCCTAGGCCTCCCCATCTCTCCATGTTGACAGTGCTCCATTGCATCCTTCAGAGCCTAGTTCAGATGCTCCCTTGTCCATGAAGCCTTTTTCAGTCGCTCCAGCTGGATGTGATGACCCTTCATCTGACCTAGCACTTTGTACTCTGGTACACTTAGTTCACATTTTCATTTGTATCATCAGTTAAATGTATCAACTTTCCCCTATAAAACCAAACTCTCAGAAGGCAGGTATCATGCTGCATTTGTGTCTTGCCCAATGCTTACTATGCCAGTATGAGAAATATATGTAGGGGGAACTACATTCATGAGGAAATCCCAAAAAGAACACATCATTTACCTTGGGTCTTACTGTAAGAGAGTGTGGCAGGCCTGGGCCTAGGATTCAGGTTTCCTGGCTTTACTTGAGTAAGCTGAAGCCATCCAGAAGGAAAATTACTCATGTGTTAGGCCTGTGCTGCTGGGTCTTAGTCGTCATTTTCCTACCAAGTGGCTAAAAATTTGGCTTGAGGCTTTTGTGATTTATCAGGAGATAATGGGAGAGGAAGCATTCAGGGATGGAAGAAGATTAAACTCCATGAATGAAAAGCCAGGAGAGGTTGAGGAGGATAATAAGCTTTCTCCTAATACTTATATAGTTCAAATAATCTCACACACACTTGAGTCCCATTCCCCCAGAAATAGGCCAAGGTTGTGGCCCAGGGAGCAAGGGCAGTCAGTGCTCTGAGCTCAAAACTAGGTTTCTCTTTAGCTCATTTAGTACATCCCAACTTTGTTTACCAGAACACCTCCGGAAAATCAGGCCATGGAGGTCTAGGTTCAGAGAAGGGATAGTCAGGGAGCCCAGCCCCACCTCATCCTGCTGACCACCCTCAACATCTTGCCTGGTAAATGCTGAGTGAATCCTCATTACACCAGCCTCCCAGACCCAGAAGAACACGGCTCCCCCTCCCATCCTCTATCTAACTCTGCTCTTTTTTCCTAGCCTCCACAGCTTTTCAGCTAACACTTTCCTTATCTTAGTCTTTGCTAACTTTCAGGCACCAGGTTTAAACGACTGAATCCAAAGAGCAATTGTGGGAATGTTGTTTATTGAGAATTTTAGTGAAAATTCTTTTTTGTTTCTCCCTTGCGCTCAGAAGTCCGTCTCAGTTGAGGTGGCAGGGATTCCTTCCCTTGCTTATTGCAAGGATCCACAACCCACAGCTCATTAGCTGATCACCATGGCCCCATAGAATTGTTCTTAGTGCTTCTTGCCTGTTCTCAAGTAGTACGATATCAAAGATACCTTTATTTACATACTTTAATTGAGTTTTCTCCTTAATCTGTTGTCCTTTATCATGAGTGGTCAGATTGAAACTGACCGAAGCTCTTGATGGTATCAAGGTAGGACAAGGGCCAGTTGCTCCATGGCTACCTTAATGGGTCAGCAGATAGGAGGAGACAATAAAATGTTGGCTCTACTCTGGACAGAAGGGTTTCTCAACTGGCACTCAAACTGAAGCTTTTCTCACAGAGGACAGACACATGGGTACCAGTGCCTTAGTTTGGATTAACTTGGTTTTGGGCCAAACTGAAATTTGTGTGGCAGCTCTTGCTAGAGAGCTGGGTCAGAGACGACAGCCATCAGCAGGTGTGGAGGAAGCATGGAATTTTTCTCTGCAGTTCCTATAAAAGTCAGATTGTTTACCTCCAGGAGCTGGTATACTGGGTCAGCCTAAAGAGGATTCTACAGGGCTGAGGAAGGGGATGATGACAAACTGGAAAGCATGAAACATTCAATACCCTGAAAAGTCCTGAAAATAGTGTGGCAAAGATAAAAAGCAGTTAGGTGAAGAGCTCATAGGGCCAATCCTTTGATATGTACATCTTAGCTGAGCCTAGACAGAACAGAAGAAGAGAATGGCTTGGGTTGCCGTTGGAGAATTTCCCTGGGCTTCAAAACAGTTTAAGGATACCCACTGTTTTCATAGCACATTTTTTATGAGGGACAAAAAACTTGAAAGAACTGGCTCTGAGCCAATCCTTGTAACAAAGATTTTTTCTGAAGTAGTTCAGCAGAACTAACACTACATCCACTAGGCCTATAAAATAGCATATGGAGTTTTCTGCAATCACAATCCCCTCCACCTGCACAGTGCTCTTACTAATCTCAAACATCATCTTAAGTGATCCCAGTATTTAAAAGCAATATTATTTTGGTGCAGATCTGCAATTTATAGAGTTGCCTGAGATATTACTAAGATATTAAATGACTGATCTAAGGTTACACAGACACTGTGTGTGAGAGACAAAACTTTAATTCTGACTCCAAAGCTGGCCATTTATTCATAATACCATGTTGCCTCTTCATGGGTAAAGAAAGGAAAATTTCCTCTCTAGATATTCACCCCACCAATGAAATCATAGATCCAGATCCACCCGTCTCCAAAAAGAAAGCTTTATGGTTTATTGGATAAAGAGCTGATTTGAAAGTCAGGAATATCTAGGTTCAAGCCCCATCTCTAAGTATGCTGTGTGATTCCAGACAAATCACTAAACCCTTGTGTCTCAGGCAACTTTCTTTTCTAAGACTATAGATTTCAAACTGGCCATTGAGCTGCAGAACTCAAAAAAGGATCCCCACTAAAGATTCCTTATCCCAGTGAAATCACAGGTGTATATCCTCTCCCACAAAAAAAAATTCGGTAATATAAATATTTTGTAATGTAGTATGTATCTATCATGGAATGTCATAGTTTCTCAAGTATTACATTAGCAATAACTGAAAATTAGCCATAGAGAAAAGGGCAGATAGTGGTGCAGTAGATAGAGCATTGTGCTTTGAATCAGTTTCCTGAGTTCAAATCTGGCCTCAGACAATTACTAACTACATGGCTCTAGGCAAGTGACTTCATCCCATTTGCCTCAGTTTCCTCATCTGTAAAATGAACTGGAAAAGGAAATAGCAAACCACTCCAATATCTTTGCCAAGAAAACCTAAAATGGGGTCACAAAGAATTGGACCTGACTGAAATGACACTACAACTATTGAATCAAAGTGGCAGGGAAAAAATGTTTACTAAAAAGTGATATATCAAAATGTATCAAAAAATGTTTTGTATCTTCCTTTTTTGCAAAAATGGAGGACTAGAGAAATGGAATGCCTTGTGAGACTTGATGTAGTTAATTTTGCTAAACTACTTTTTCTCTCTGTTAAACTTTCTCACTAGGGGTGACCCACTGGGGAGGGGAGAGGAAGGTGTGTATTTGGAAATGTAGGTGATGTCAAAATAAAAGACACCAAAACATTTTTTAAAAATTAAACATGATTATTATAACAAGAACTATATACTCAGGTCTCAAATCTTAAGTGATTGATTCGGAAACTTAAGAGATCTTTTAGTCCAACCCTGTCATTTTCCAGAGGAAGAAACAGAAACAAAGAGGGAAAAAAGTAACTTGCAAGTCAAAGAGCAAATAAACAGCAAATGAGTGGCAGAGCCAAGAATTGAATCTAAGTCTCTTGACTCCTCTCTACCACACGATAATTAATTTCTAAAATTCCTTCCAGTCTTTATTTTTATTATTTTTTATTAAAGCTTTTTATTTACAAAACATATGCACAGGTAATTTTTCAACACTGACCTTTACAAAATCTTGTGTTCCAAATTTTCCCCTCTTTCCCCCCACCCCCTCCCCTAGATGGCAGGTAATCCTATACACGTTAAATATGTTACAATATTATGTTAAATCCAATATATGTATACATAGTTATAAAGTTATCTTGCTGCACAAGAAAAATCTGATCGATTAAGAAGGGGAAAAAACTGAGAAAGAAAACAAAATGGAAGCAAACAACAACAGAAAGAAGTGAAAATGCTGTTGTGATACACACTCAATTCCCAGCCTTCTCTTTGGGTGTAGATGACTCTCTTCATGACAAGATTATTGGAACTGATCTGAATCATCTCATTGTTCCCTCTAATAGTCTATTAAAAATAGAGAAGAAAAATAAGAAATAAGAAATCTAATTCAAGAGAATTAGATATAGAATAGATTTACATCGTGGTCTGAAAGACTCCCACCTATAGCCAAAACCTCAACCTTCCCCTGAATTCTCTAAATTGTCCTTTGGATCATCTTTATTATTTTAGGACCTGAACTTTCCAGGGGTCATTAAGTCCTCCATCCCAATAGCAAAACTGTTCTGACAACCCCTGAAGAAAAAATGAACAATACCAATACGGCAGAGGAAAGCAAGAAAGAAGTCAGCCTGGGGAACCGAAGATAATGGGACATGACTCTAATATATAGCAATGCCAACAATGCAGAAGGTCCTTAGTTATTAGAACTGAAAAGGAACTTAAGAGATCACTTCACCCATTTCTCAGAGAAAAAAATTATCAAAGAGGGGAATTCAGCCGAGGTCATACAATGCCCAGAATTTCTGAGCTGTAGTCATAGCCCCAAGAGACTCTTACTCCCAAGTTCTGATTTATAATGAATTTGGTCAGGAAAACCAAAATCCTTATAATGAGTTTACAACTAAATGTCTGAATTTTTCTTGAAAAACTTCTCTATCTGGATTTCTGACGAGAACCTGTGATTTACTTTAGGAACAATTTTAGGAGTAAATCAAGGGAGAAAAGACAGAAGAAAAGAGAGCCTAGACCCAACCATTAGAAGATTAAGTCCAAACTCCCCACCCTGACATTCAAGGCCCTGTACATTTGTAGACATTTCACCCTTAGTCCTTTATGCTTTCCAACCAAAGTAACACTCACCCTCTCGGAATGAGAGGATTTGGTTCCTTCAGTCAGGAAATTCTTTTCATGTTCCATTCTAATGTTCTTTCCATGGAATATCACAGGATCAGAGCAAGTCAGATATGGAAAGGACCTTAGAACAATCTCAGAGCTAGAAGCAGCTTTGGAAGATCTTGTCCATCCCTTTCTTTTAACATAAGAGAAAAACTTGAACCTAGAGAGGACAATTAAGTCAGTTACACCAGTAACAGCTAGAACTCAAATCCAATTGTTTCACTCAAGCACAGCAATTTTCAGAGCATGGATACTTGCAGAATTAGGACCGGAAAACTGACCTTGGAAATGGCTTTTACTGTCTTGAGCCTGGAAAAGTAAAGGGACCCGGTCACATCCAATCTAGCAAATGGCCTACCTTTACCTGGGTTTGAGGCTGGCATAACAGGGAAGAGAAATGAATGAATCTGTGAACCTCTTTATCATTCTCTGGTAAAAAGCAAATCACTTGCTGAGAATGTGGGTCTGGATTGGGAGCATCCATCTATGAAAATGCTGAGTCACATTTCCTGAGACTCAAGCAGCAGAAATTAAGCCAGTTATAACTAATCAGCCCTACTCAGTGGACAAAAAAGGCCAAACAAGACCTTAATTAATGAATTAGTTGATGAGTCTTCCCTGCTAAGGTAGGATCTTTGTAGCCCAGGAGACTGTCTCAGAGATCAGGTACCTTCCTGGGATGTTTCTCAGTCTCAATTTCAATTGCACTACAATTTCACTCCAAGACTCAGCTCTAATCTTTCCCTCTGACTATATTGATTACTCATCTGAGGCCCTGACCTTATATCCAACTTCACCCCTGGCTTTTACTTTTGCCCTAAGGCTGAGGAGGTCCAGTTGAGGCACCCTAGGAAAATACTTTGACATATATATATATATATTTTTTTTTTGCTTTTTGCTGAAGCAATTAGGATTAAGTGACATGCCCAGGGTCACACAGCTAGAGAATGTTAAGTGTCTGAGATCAGATTTGAACTCAGTCCTCCTGACTTCAGGGCTGGTGCTCTACCCACTGTGCCATCTAGCTGCCCCATATTTTGACATCTTAATCCCAATCAACCCTATAGAAACAAACAAAACCAAAAAAAATTTTAATAAACCCCAACATTTGTTTCTACTTAATCTTGAGCTGGTGGAATTCTGAGAATCCTCCAAAAAAAAGAAAAATCCCTAGTCTCTTTACCTGGGACTAATGTCCCATGGACACATGGGGCAGTCCATTAAAATAAAAAAACATCTCATCCTGGAATGGGCCCCAGCTGGACCTCCATTTGTAGTTAGGGGGAAGGGAAGAACAACAAGTTCATTGTTGCCTACCAGGGTAGGTACAGGGGACATGGGTTATGGTAAACAAGATATAGTTAACCACACAAGCAAGTGCAAGAAGCTTGGATCTTGGTAAACAGGATGCCAGGAATCTTGAATGCTGCTGTTTCTATTGCTTGTTTTGCTCAAAATTTGGCCAGTGATTAAGAAGTAAACATTTCCCTGCAAAGGGTCTAACCATCTTTCCCCACCAACCCCTACCTTTCCCTATAAAATACCCATCCTGGAATACCCCCTTAGACCAGCCAGTCCCCTGAGACCGTCTGGTGTCTAGGTAATTCTTATCTAGTGAACCTGCTCTCCCACTACATTTCTATTGGTACTGAAACCAGAAAGGGGCAGAGCTTAAAGGTGAGTCCCTTGGACTCCCTTCCCCTGCCCAGGACTGCTTTCTCTAGGAATTGCTCTGAATTCAGCCTCTCACCAGGACTGATAAGTTCTTGTCCTTCCTCCTTGTTTCCCTATCCCTTTCTCTCCTTGTCTCCTTTGATGTTGAGTGTTCTTGTGGGAGCCCCTAACCTAGGAGTAACTGGGCAGTGGAGGTGAGGGGCTTGAACTGCCTGGGAACACCCTGTGCAGTCTGCCTTAAATGGAATGCATTTTTTTCCTTTTCTCTTACTGGACCCTTGGGATACCAAAGCTGAAGTCAGAGATGGGACAGAGAGCCTCCATCCCTTCAAATCCCCCCTGGGCCATCCTCTGATTTTGGTCCTCCGGTCCTGGACAGTGCAGGTTGAGGGCTTGAACTGTCTGCTCTGTGCCTTGTACAGTAAATTCTCAGAGCAGGATATGGAGAGGAAGATGGTGGCTTTCTTTTGTAATATCAGATGGTATTACAGTTTAGAAAATCAAGAAAGGTGGCCTGAACATGAATCTATTCTCTTGGCCACTGTTAGATCCACCCTCTTCCTTTCCCCCCCTTCTGTTCCAGGCTCCCTTGATGGGCTCAAGACTCTTGTCTTCCTCTCCTCCTTCTCCTTCCCCAAAGGCTCCCCCCTCTCTGCTGTTACTCTTAGACCCCTTCCACTCTCTCCCTTTGAAATCTCTGGCCCTGAAAAACCCATATTTGAACTAAATTATGATGTATTCTTAAGTGTGATAATTGGGGTAAACTACTGCCACTTTTTAAATCCTTGGCAGTAAATTAGCTGGAAATAGTGAACTATTGGCTGGAAAATGAATGGATCAGGGACCTTGTTAGCTAGGAGATCTTAAGATCAGCATCCTGTAGGGCTCAGAGAAAAACCTCACTACTTTTTAGGGACAGACTCAGGGACACTATGGTCAAGCTCTCCCCCAATGACCCCGAATCCCAGGCCACAGTCCTGGCCATGCAATTTATTTCAAATTCAGCTCCAGGCATTTGCCAAAGCTCCAAAAACTTGAAAAGGGTCTCCAAACCTCCTTGCAAGGATGGATGGATATGGCCTTTAGAGTACGGGCAGAGGAGAATGATAAGAGGATTAGACAAGGTTCAGTCTTTGGCTACTGCTTTAGTGGTGGTTAATGACCAGAACTACAGCTCCCACCTCACTAACTTTTGCTCTAAATGTAAGAAGGCTGGATATTGGCCCCGAGGCTGTTCTCAAGTCCTCATGTTTGGGGCAGCCTCCTGGACCTTCTTCCCCTCTGTAACCAGGAGAGACATTGGAAACAAACTGACTACAGAGTGGGTAAGTAGAAGGTATGAAGCTGGCTATTTGGATTCCTGCCACCTGAGACCCTCAAGACTTGGACTGACAGGACCCTTGGGGCTCTCTCCTTAAATGTCTCTCTAGTTAAAGCAAGGGTCATTTGGGATGTCAAGTCTAAGTCTATCCCCTTCTTGATACCTACAAAAACCATTTTATTCTCACCTCCTTCTTCTCCTCTACCCCTTGTGTGCTTATATGACAAATCCCGAACTGGAAGATGAAGAAGACCTTTGGCCTATGCTTATGAGAACCTCTCTTTTGTCCATCAATTATTGGTTTTCCCTGAATGTCCATGCCCCCTGCTCGGCCGAAACCTTATGTCCAATCTTGGATCTATTTTTTTATGTTATTCCCCCCAGCTAGCACTGTTTGCTACCACTTGCCTCTTCCCTTTCCAAAAACTTGTAAACCCAAAGGTTTGGGAAGATGGCATACCAGGAAGGGCCCTTAAGGCTACCCTATCCTAGTTTGTCTTAGATTCCACAAAATACCCCCATGAGACAACATCTCCTTAAGCCCTTAGGAACGGTGGCCATTCTCTCCATTCCCCAGCCAATGTCTTTTACCTCCATTTCCCCCATCTTGCCCTCTACAAAGCCACCTGTGGATCAGAAAGAAAGGGGGCCCTCCATGAGCTAAAGAATCATCTCTCTTTAGCACCAGCTTTAGCCCTCCATCTCACCAAGTCTTTCCATTTTTATATAGATGCCCAGGGTCTTTATCCAGGCCCTGACCCTCCAACTTTTCCTAAGCCCTGGATCCAAAGGCCTCTGGCTGGTCTTCCTACCTTAGGGTAGTAGCAGATAGAATTGAGCCATCTATGACTAGTAGCCTTCTAAGACAGCCCTTGGAAAACCCCTTACTATCTTTACCCTATATGGTGTCCAAGGAATTTTAGCAGTAAAGGGATCTTAGTGTCTCCTTCACTCCCCTGGCCTTACCCTAAAGACCTGCTCTTGTCTCAGTGCTGCTACATTACTTCCACTTTCACAAGATTCGTCCCTTGCTCACTTTTGTGAAGAAGTCCTTGATTATGCTCACCTCCCAAGATCTGGTTTCAGTGATTCCTCTCTCCTTAACCCTGATGTGCTCTGGTTTATTGAGACCTCTAGCTTTATGCTAAATGGAACCCACTATTCTGGTTACTTGGTCGTTTTCCTTCATGAAACAATTGAGTTGGGTGCTCTCAGCCCCTCTGTTCCAGCCCAGAAGGTTGAACTTACAACTTTAACAAGAGCCCTTACACTGGGGAAGGATAAACGCTTCAATAAGCTTTCTTTTCCATGTCCTCGGTGCTCATGGGGCTATTTGGAAAGAATGAAGCTGCCCCACCTCCAGTAGGTCCCCTGTTAAACATGGTCCCTAAATTATGAACCCCCTCATCATCCCCTTCTGAGGTTTCTATCATTCATTGTAAAGGACACCAGATATGGTGTCCCTTGGCAACCAGCTTGCTGGTGTTTCATCCCTCTGATTCTGGCTGGCTTATAGATCCTACTGGCCCACTGTTTATTCCCCAGCAACTACAGTGGAAGCTTCTCCGTTATTTCTAGTGGTCAATGACACCCTAACCCTACCTCCTGTTGACTCTGCTCTGGCAGTCCCAACTCTGTAAGGATAGCCCCTCTTTCATACCTTGAGTGGGGAGAGATTACCCTAGATCTCACCAGCTCCCCTTTTTAAATAAATTGCATAATACTTGAAAAGGACAACCCTCATGATCTATTGATTTGTGCAGTCCTTAGGGATCTCCATGCTGAGCTTGTAAAATTTGGAATCACTTTTCCAGGATTTGATACCCCCTTGTTGGGATCCTTGTATTCTCTCTACCCCCCCCCCCATTTCACCAGAAGTCTCATTCACTTTGTTTTCTAGTGAATCTTAAAGATGGGACTCCTAGCCTGAAGCAGATGATGGGGCCTATATCCCTATTTCTTGATTCCCATTACCTTTCCCAAAACAAAAAATAGGAAAATGGAATGGGCCCCAGCCAAGCCTGTTTGTATTAGAACAGGGGCAGGCGTCTTGGGCTATGGTAAACATAACATAGTTAACCACACTCCCAGGAGCAATGGATCCTAGTAAGCATGATGCCAGGAAGTTTGGGTTATGCTACATGTTTCTATTCCTTTTTTCCCCATAAAATTTGGCTAATGGTTAAGTAGTAAACATCTCCCTGAAGAGGATCTAACCAAAGAGCAGATTAAATATCTTCCCCCACCCCAACCTTTCCCTATAAAATACCAACCAGTCCTCTGAAACTTAGTCCTGTCCTGTTTTGTATGACAATAAAGCCTGTTCCTTTGAGAAACCAGTATGGTGTCCGGGTAATTCCTATTGAACCTGCTCTCTCACTGCAAACCCACACATACTTACTTCCATAAGAGTGGTGGGTTTTAGTTGGAATAGAAGAAAATAAACTAGACAGGCCAAGAGAGGGTGAAGGGAATAGAAGCTGAGGGAGGGGCGGAATAGTCTGGAGAAAGGAAGCCTCCAGGACCAAAGCTTTTTCATTCTCAGCTTTATATTGAGAAGCTGGTTGAAGATCTAACCAGATGAGGCAAGAGAAGGGCCACACCCAGTGAAGGATGTACTTAGTGCTGAGAGCAAAACCCTTTTCTTACTCTGGACAAGGCCTAGGGCTTATCAACCTTAGGTCCTATGTTGGATCAAATGAATAATCCTCATGGACTTGCCACAAGTGGGACACGGTTTGCATCACTTGGGAAGAAAGCCCTGAAGCTTTTTGTTGTCTTACTGGGGACATTTGTGAAGTTCAGGAGTCAGGCCAAAACTGGGATGGAGCTAGAGGGTACTCTGAAGACTCATGTTCCTACTCAACAAACTATTACCTCCAGGATAAAATATAAAATCTTCCATTTGGTAATCAAAGCCCTTTATAACCTAGCGCCCTCGTGCCTTTCCATTTTTCTTACACTTTATTCCCCACCATATACTCTTCCATCCAGCATTGCTTCCTGGCAATTCCAGGAAAAGATACTATTTCTTGATTCTGGGAATTTTCCCTGGCTATCTGCCATCCCTGAAATGCTCTTATTTCCACCTCCTGGCTTCCCTGAAGCCCCAACTAAAATCCCATTTTCTATAGGAATTCTTTCCCAACTTCTTTAGTGCTTTCATTTCCTAATTATCCTGTTGTCTGTGCTTTTTTGCTTGGTGTATCTATTGTATTTCGAGCTGAGGGCCTTTAGATCCCCCATGTTAGCAAGTGCCTGGCACAGACTAAGCACTAAACATTTGACTGACCCCTACCTCAGGCTCAATGATTGGTTTTACAGGTTTTTGTTTTTACTTGTAGCAGGATAGAGTGGAAATAGTTGCATTCTTCCCCACAGAATCTGGTTAGGATGCCCCTGACATGTTTTCCTGGACTCTATTGTGATTATTCCATGTTCCAGGATTCTTTCTCAGCTCCAGGCCCCTCCAGAAACTGGAAAGGGAAAGCCCACCACCTGTGTGGGCTTTATGAGAAGCTTCCCTTCTCCTTAGGACCTGGGAGGGGGGAACCTTCTCCCATGTCCTTTTATTAGGTATGGGAAGGATTATTTCTTGAGAATGACCAGAGAAGCAATGCAAAGTAAAAAGACAGAAATCCTAGCTTGGGGGAACAGGATTTAGGAAGACCAAACCTGGGTTCCAGGACAATAGGTCGGATGAGATGGATGTATGCTAGATTGAACAAGGTTCCATGAAAGCTGGGGACAATGAAACCAACTCTCTCTTAGGGAAAAAAGTATTGTCAACTTAAGTCTCAAGCTTGAAGTCCCTTCTTTTTTTCCTCCCCTGACTTCTTCCAAAGACTCTTCCTCTACAATCAGAGGCATGAGATTCTGGGTATCAGTTGTAAGGAGTGAAATAGTTTGTGAAATAAAGAAGTGGGGAATTTGACTCCTGGATTCTAAGAACACAGGACATGAATTCCCAGCAGCTGAGGCAAAAATCTTTTCCCTTCTTTTGGTTTGTTTCTCCATCATAAAAAATGAGTTAGGGCCTAAAGATTGTTCATCTAAAACACCTCACTACTAGACAGAGCTTCTCAATAATCACATTAGGCCAACCTATGTTTTGGGACTGATGCTTTCCAGTCTTCAAGACACCTCCTTTAATGATGGGTCCTTGTGATTGATCCCACTTCCTTAGAATTCAAACTCTGCACTGGGGTTTGATTTAAGAGCACCAATTTCTGCCTTTTTCTTGCCCTTCCAGATCTTTGGAAGTTGCAAGGTAAGCTTTTAATTTGGAGACAAATTCTTGTTTGAGCTATCTTGGGTCAATAATATATCAAATTGAAGTTCCCTTGTAAGCCCTAGCAGCAGAGAGCATGATGCAGCCAGTCCAGTTTTGTTCCAGGGTGAAGGAGGAGACAGAGGCGGCAGGAACTCGGGAAATCGCATTCCCTTTATTCTCTTCAGCTACTCCACACAACCACCAGCGACACAACACTTTCTGACACACAACACTCAAAGGAGGGGACCCCTCCCAGCCCACTGGTCTGGAAAATGAGGAACCCTAGGGCAGTGAGGGAAAGCTGACCTGGGCCATAGGGTCTGGTTTCTATTTCACCACACCTCACACAATGGTTAAAAGGACTTTGCACCTCACTGCTCTGATAGTTTCAGGTCTCTCCATCATTCAGCATCCCCAGTGCTAGCAAATTTCCACCTAATTTCACAAGTCATAGCTCTGAAATCTGAATTTATCTCCTTAAGACCCTCTAATCCCTCCTTCCAAGGCAGTTTCCAGCATTTCCTTACACTCATGTCTCCAGCTTGCTGAATCACCTTGGCTCCCTCCTCACCTGGCCTCTGCTAGTGACATTTTGTTTTACTGAGGGTCAGTTAATGCAGTTCTAGAATGAAGGAGGCAAGGAGCTAGCAAAATGCATCAGGTAACGGTGGTCTCCCCTAAAGCTCACTTATTTGACCCACCTTTTAAATGTAGCTAGCTCTGGGATGAAAAAACAGAAAAATTGGTGTTCCTGATTTGAGGCTGGGGCAAAGCCAACAGAGAGATGATGCTGACATGGTGTGACTGCCCATCCAAGTCATGGAGATGCATGGGGCAGCAGGGAGCACACAAAGCTGAACAGAACAGTGAAAGTCACCAGCCTTGGGATTGGAGATCCATGGATAGGACTGAGTTAAGTTTAGGGGAGAGAAAAGGAATTGAAAGGATTGGATCCAACAGGTTCTGACCTCTTTCCCCTTTCTGCCTTAAAAACTCCAAATCCCAACCAGATCAGGCTCCCACCCTAAACTCTTATTAGAGAGAAGACCCCAATCCCTCCCCCCCCAACCCTATAACATGCGGTCATCCTAATATTCTACACCCTATCTCCTCTACACAGCCTACTGTACAGCCCTCATAGGGCTGGTTTCTGAGAACTATCCTCAGCTACTGCTCTCCCCTACAGGACTTTCCCTGGGCTATTTAAGGTTTCCCCTCACATAGCTCCTTAGGGCTTGTCATTCCTGATTACTAAAGGGGTGGGGATACTTTTTACCTAGCTTTACAAAGGTTTTATCTCTACAATTTATAGGGCATTTTTGTTTCTACTAGTTTAAAGGATTTTTCCTTCTAGACTCGAGCACTTCTCATCTTCCCTTCAGCTTTGTATAATTTATCCTCCTAGGCAGGCGCAAAGGGGAGGTCTTTTCTCTTAACCTTGCTTACAAAGGTATGCATTTTTTTTTGGGGGGGGTAGGGGATGGATGTAAATCTGTAATAGCTTATCCTCACAATTATTCTACAGGGCATCCCCTCCCATGGCAACATTATAGGTCTCTCCCACCCCAGTCTGTCTGGGCTGATCATTATGGTTTTAAATGTAGAAAGGGGTTCTTTTCTATTTAATTTAATACTCCCTCTACAATCAATTCCAGATTCCCAGGGTTTTATAACTTCATGTAGGAGTGTTTTGGAAAGAGAATTTTTTGTCTATGTCCCCAAAAAGAGCCTCCCCCACCCCAGAGCTTAACAGGCGTTTCCTTAACAGCTTTGTAGCTTCTTCTGAGAAAGTAATTCCTAGGATTTTTTCTAAACTTCTCTACAGCAGATATCTTTAATTTTATGGCTAAGACTTTAGGGATAGAATTCTCATGTGCCATTTAACAAAATCCTTTCTCCTCAATGTTTACTTACAGGGGGAATAATCCCCTATCTATTTTAGGGGCAGTCTCCTTTGAACTGTTTAGTTAGCTCCCTTAGAGTCACATAACCTCCACCAATCTCTCCATTACAGGGTCATTTACTGTAGGCTTACATGATTTGTATTCTTTTAGAAATTTGGAAGGGGATTATAGGGGTCCCTCCAAGAAAGCAAAGTTTTATTTCTTTGGGTTTTCCCCTTCTAAGGTTTTTGGTTACACAGTACTGAGCTACCTAAAGAAAAGCAGGGCATGTAGAAGTAACCTCACTGCAAAGCCCCATAACCACAGAAGGCACCTGGGAGCCTGGAAATAAATGAATACACTGGGAGATTAAAGGCATAAAGGACAAAAAAAGGGGGAAGGGATTACAGCCAACTCCTGATTACTATAGGGTTAAAAAGTTTTTGCTTAAGAGACATTTGGGAAAAACAGGAATGGAAAATAATAATGAAATGTCCATAGGTTCTTTTTGTCTTAATAGGTCTTATAAAAGACTAGGTGGAAAATCAGGTTGTTGGATAACCTAAATTTCATTCAAATAATGTCTGACTTTCTCTTCCCCCCAAGTAACCAAGAGGTGGCTATAGTTTGAAGACTAAGGGACAATTTAGTCACAGGCTTCAAAGTCTCTAAAGGGCTTTATTCTTTGGAGGATGATTAGCAGCTATTCTCTCTCTCCATAAAAGGACAGAACAAGAGGAAATGGGTTATTGCTGCAGCAATTGAAATGGAGGTTAGACATCAGGAAGAACTTCCTAGAAGTTCAGAACCTGAGAAGGAGGAGAATGGGGTGGAGAAAATTGGAATCCTTCCCTGGAGAGACTTCAGATCTGGGCAAACCTCCATCAGGGGAGTTTTGCCACCACTAATCTTATATAAGATTTTGGTAACACAGTGGAAACATAGTTTCCTCTAAAATATATCCTGCTGTGGTTTTTGTTTTACCAAGAAAATCTTATTAATAAAAAAAAGACAAAAAAACCTTATTTCTACATAGTCTCCTGAGATTTGTAGGGACCTTCCAATATTTTCATACTGGAATTTTTGAACTCTTCCCCCCAAAAGCTTCATAGTTGGAAAGAGGTTTCCCATCCATCCTACTCAAGTATTTTACTTTCACAATTTGGGATTTTTTTTCTACAAAGGACTTAACTTTCCCTTTTAATTTTACAGGATTCTCATATCCCACTTCTTTTCCTCCAACCTCCCACAAAATAGGACTTCTCCTATTTTTATAGGATTCTCCCATCACAATTTATAGGACTTTTCAAAGTCCTTTTACCATTTCAAAGATTTTCCCTGCTTAATGGTTAATCTAAGCTTTCCCCATAGCAGATTAACAAGGGCACATTTTCTTCAGTATTCCCAATCTCTTTCCTTTATAATTTAGTGCAATTCCCTGACCTCTGTCCCTGTCCCCTCCCCCAACAATTAACTGGGATTTCCCCCAAAGGAATCATACAGGATAGGTTCTAAGAGATGATTCCCCTAATAACTTTCCAGGAAAGAGAGGAAGGCTATTCTACAATTGTAGAGAAGATGTTTCCCTGCACCTTTTTTTAGGGATATCCTAACTTAAGAGCTTTATATATTTTCCCTCCCTTTCTAAACCCTATAATTTCACAAGGAGTTTCATAGTTTCATAGGGATGTCTAAAGACATATTGAGCTTTCTTCCTACAATTGTATAGGGCTTTTTCCAACTAAAATTTATAGGGTTTTTCTGCTACAGACTTATAGGGTTTTCTTCCTACATATTTATAGGGGTTTCTACCCCCAACAGTTTTTTTCCTCTACATCCTTATAAAGGGTCCCCCCCAACTCTGCAGGGTTTTCCCATCTCTGATGCGTAGAAATTTTCTCTCAAGTGTCCTTCCTTTCCTTACAATCTTATTGGGTTTCTTCTCCTTCCCCCTATAATTTAATAGGGCAGTAAGGTATTCCCTCTCATGACAGAGAGCGTCCCCATGCCTCATATTCCAGTCTCATAGGGTGACACCAGGATGGCTGCCCCGGTGAAGGAGAAGGGTAGTTGTTTCTGTGAAGCCTTCTCCACACTCAGGACATATATAGGGTTTTTCTCCTGGTTGGGTTTTGGGGACTTCACACTGACTGCTGTTTTCTGTCACGGGGGCTGCTTCCCCATCCTGGCTCATTGGCAGTATGGCTGGTTCTGGGAGGGTTTCCCCAGGTGTGGGGGGCTTTTCTTGGGTGTGGCTCCCTTGGTGCCGGATGAGAGCCAGGCGGTCCAGGAAAGATATGCCACAGACAGAGCAGCTGTACGGTCGGGCCCCCAAAGGGCTCTTGAGATGCTCTAGGAGAACAGAAGAGCTTTTATAGGGCTTTTCTCCTGCATGAACCTTCTGATGCTGCAGGAGCTCAGAGCTGAGGCTGAAACTTTTTTGGCACTCAGGGCATTTGAAGGGTTTCCCACTCAAGATGGGGCTGGGTCCTGCTCCTTCCCCAACACCAGTCCTATATTCAGGAAATATATAGGGTTTTTCATTTCCATGGGTGAGCTGATGCTGATGGAGCACTGAACGGTCCAAAAAGCTTTCCCCACAGTGAGAACAAATGTAGGATTTGGGGGAGAGTGCTTCCAAACTCTGACTGAAACTTTCGCGACCCTCAAGGTTTTTAGGGGTTGGTCCAATATGGTCTACGCTGCCACCCTTCTCAGCACCAGGATAGGATTTCCTTCCAAGAAGGGTCCTCTGGGGGCGGAGCTGAGAAGGGTGGGGAGATGGACGTTCAGTGCCATCAGTAGTTTTATATGGGTTTTCTCCAATATGTATCCTCTGATGTTGCATAAAAATAGCCTCATCATTAAAGCCCTTACCACACACCAAACACTTATGTGGTTTGGCTCCAGGTGGTGGAAGCAGAGCTGATTCCCCAAGCCCCACTGAGAACTTATAGGGTTTCTCTCCTGCTGGGCTGGTTGGCTCGGCCCCATCTCCAGAAGGTGGCTTTCCACCTCCATGTATTAGCCGATGTTGCAGCAGCTCAGCAGCATCCACAAATGCCTTTCCACACTCAGGGCACAAGAAGAGGTTCTCATCCATGTGGGTGCGGACATGGGTGATGAGGTTGGAGCTCTGGCTGAAGCTCTTCCCACACTCAGGACATTTGTAGGGTTTCTCCCCAGTATGGGTCCGCCGGTGCTGAATTAGGTGGGAACTTCGAATGAAGCTCTTGCCACAGTCAGGGCACTTGTAGGGCTTCTCACCTGTGTGGATACGCTGATGTCGGATGAGAGTGGAGCTCATTATGAAGCTTTTGCCACAGTCAGCACAGATGTATGGCCGCTCCCCTCGGTGGATGCGCTGGTGGTTAATGAGGTTAGAGCTGACACTGAAGCTCTTGCCACACTCAGGGCATTTGTAGGGTCGCTCACCTGTATGGGTGCGCTGATGCCGCAATAGGGTGGCACTAAGAGTAAAGGTCTTTCCACACACTGGACACTTAAAGGGGTCCTCCCGGAGGTGAGTACGCTGGTGCTTAATGAGGGTGGAACTGTGCCCAAAGCTCTTACCACATTCTAGGCACTCATAGGGCTTCTCCCCGGTGTGTGTGCGCTGGTGCTGCGTCAGCTCTGAGCTCTGGATAAAGCTCTTGCCACATTCGGTGCACCGATATGGCTTCTCACCGGCATGTATCTTCTGGTGCTTGAGGAGGTTGTGGTTCTGGCCAAAGCGCTTGCCACACTCGGTGCACTTGTAGGGCTTCTCGCCCGTGTGGGTGGCCTGGTGTTGGATGAGGTCTGAGCTGCGGTAGAAGGCACGTCGGCACTCGCCACACTTGTAGGGCTTCTCGCCCGTGTGAGAGCGTTGGTGCTTGATGAGGTTGGTGCTCTGGGTGAAGGCCTTCTCACACTCAGTGCACTTGTAGGGCTTTTCGCCTGTATGTGTCCGCTGGTGCTGCACCAGGTTGGAGCTCCAGCTGAAGCACTTACCACAGTCAGGGCATTTGTAAGGCTTCTCACCCGTATGGGTGCGCTGGTGCTGCACCAGATGGGAGCTCTGCGTGAAGCTCTTGCCACACTCTGAGCAGGTGTTGGGGCGTTCACCTGTGTGGATACGCTGGTGCCGGAGCAGCTTGGACCACTGGCTGAAGCTCTTACCACACTCGTTGCAGATATAGGGTTTGTCACCCCCTGAGGGCCGGCCTTGGACCAGCTCACGAAGGCTGGGTTCACTGGCTGTCACTATCGGGGGGCTGTTCCAGGTAGTCAGTGCTCCCCACTGCCAGCCTGTCTCACAGGCCTTGGTCCAATCAGAAGGGGTGGGAACTGACTCAGAGGCTGGATTGTCCAAAGGAATCTCCTCCAGGGGCATCTCTGGGGGATCCTTGAGTTCTGGACTCTGGGGTGGGTCTCCCAAAGGCATCTCATCCCCTGATCCCTCTGGCTGAAGATTCTCCTCCTCATTTTCACTTCTAGTACCTATGAGAAAAAGGGAAAATCCAAACTCCAGTCCCTCTCAGAATCCAGGGATCCAGACCCAATATATCCCTTTGTTTTTCCCCTAAACCTCCCAGAACCCTGACAATCTACTCCCCATTCTGTCTCTTGTCTTAGGACCACAATTCTCTTCTTTTTTCCCCTCACCTTTATGACCATCTCTCAGGCTCTCCTCGGGGCCCTGGAGATCTGGGCCCCATAACTCTGCCCCTTGCTCCATCCTAGAGATCAGGGCCGGTGTGGGGTTCAGGGGACCCTAGGGAAGGAAAGAGATGAGAATGTGACAGGGCTGGGAACTGATTTTTCATACTGAAGACAATTGAAGGATTTAACTGTGGTGTGAAAGTTAGACTCTCTGGTCATATTCATTCTCTCTGAGATTCAGCATTCCCTTTCTTAGGCCTTAATACCCTGCCTCTCTGTGTTTTGCTTCTCAATTGCCCCTCTTTGCTCTGGGCCAGTTTCTTATTGTAGATTTTGGTTTTTCAGTGAAGTAGAAAGGTAAATTAAGAAGCCCAATTAAAAGTTCATTAGGCATAAATATTTTGAAGTTTATTGTGGGCTCAGAAGGCACTGGACCTCCCACAGTGGAGTGGGGGAAGGGAAAATATGAGGTTCTTATTCTACACGATAGATGCCTAGGGGCTGGAAATGCAGGCACAGTAAACCTGTTATTTCACCAATCAGGGAAGCTCATTAAGGCTCTAATTTTTCTTCCTTAATAGAGCTGCTAATTAAGACCAATAAATGCTTCCTTTATGAGACTTGGAAAGAGTTGTGGTTGTCTGACATTTAAAGAGTTAAAAAAAAAAAAAAAAGATCATTTGCCTTAGGGAGAACAACTTTTCCAACGGTATAGGAATATTTTCCCCTTCCCCGTTATTCAAGTATTGGGACAACCTCAGAAAAAGACTTAGGTTTGGTTTGCTGATCTCAAGCAGAGCAAGAAAAGTTGCAGTAGGAAGGTATGATAATACCAAGGAAATGTATGAGGTTATTAAGCACAGGCAAAGGAAGGAAAAAAAAAAAAAAAAAAAAAAGATTGTCTTAAAAGAGACCTCCCATGATAACTATTGGATCACTTTTATAGACTGAATAAATTTTTGAACTGGGGAAACAACAGACCTTTTTGGAAGTAAAGGAAAGGATAGCATGAACTAAAGAAATACTTCACATCTGAATTAAATTTCAACTACTTTCTGCTCCAAAAATAGGATTAAATTATATGAAGAATTAGAACCAAGATAAAAATTAGGTAACTTCCACCTGTCTTTTCACAGCTTCATATTCTTTCTTAAGGTTTTTTTTTTTTTTTCTGAGACCAAAAAAGTGTGATATTAGCTCTACAAATGATACTCAGGGAGCAAGACACTACCAGCCAGAGAGATTTTATATGAAGATTGCAGAAAAGGATTGAGGGGAGTATCAGTGGCTCCAAAGACAGACATGGCTAACTAAATAACAAATAAATGCTGGTGCCTATATATAAAAATGGAAAAACAGGCTATAAAAATGGTAAAGGTAGTTTTGGGGAAGAGGGGGAGGAGAATGATAGGCACAACCAGTGGCATGTTAGAGCCAGTTCCTATCAGCTATGCTGATTATTACATTTTCACTGTAACCACTGGTATCTCAGAAATTAGCATATACTTCAAATCAGGACTTATTGTTTTATTGTCTAGACTTACTTTAATGATGGAGAAAATGTTAATAGTGCAGATTAAATTTAAAAGCATGTCATGCATAATTGTTCTGTTTCCATCCACTCAACAAGAGAGGCTGTTGTTAAACATTTACCAGCATACCCTGGGTATAGGATATGTTATATAAATATTCTTGTACTTGCATGGAAAGGGGAAATCTTAGAAAGTCCAAAAAAGAGAAATGGTGATGAAAAAAGAGCTAAGAGATTAGAGAGGAAAGGAAGAGGTCTGTGTTGACTCTATTCTTTTTTTCTTTTCTCCACAAAGCGCAGACTCCAAGGGAAATATTACAAAGGACAGCAGAAGGTTAGGCTTCAGAAGCAATTCTTTATCCCTCAAGATTTTTTTTTTTCTTAGATTAAGAAAAGCTTCCAACTAATGGATACTCAGGAAAGAGTAATCCCATCTGAAGACTGGAGAAGAGATAGGATAACTCCTTACCACTCTCTCCTCAACATTTTCATTCTACAGACCTGGGGAGAGAAGATTTTCTAATTGCCTTGATGCCTACAAGCTCTGGGAAGAAGTGGGAAGGGTTCCATATGTATACAAAGGATGGACTGGCAGGAGATCTATAAGTATGTATGTATATATACATATATATATTGGAATTGTCAAATTCAGTGATTCAGTATGGAAAAGAAAGGGTTAGTGAAAAGCAGCACTGGCCTTAAATAATGACTCAGGGTGATCACCAGGCCCACCTGAGGAAGAAAATGATTTTTTAAAAAGCCCAAAGAATAAAAAAAGGAGGAGGAGGATGACCAAAGCCCTCAAAGTTTTCTGATTTCTCCCTTAAAAGATCTAAGGAAGCCCCAAAATAAAGGAAGTGGGGAAACAAACATCAAAAGGAGAAAGACATCCTCAGGGTCACCCTGAGAAAAGGGACAGAAAGAGGAAAATCCTGCCACCCTAACCTCCAGGCCCTGACTCATTCCAATTCACACGACTCTTGTACCAGAACTTGGGAGTTCTATACCCCACCTGCCCCCCCCCCAACCCAATTATCTTCTAGTAAATCTTCCAATCTACAACCACAGCTCCTGACACCACCAGTAGTCCTTGCTCCCTCCTCAGAACCCAGGTCTCCTTTCAGAATTGAAGCACTAAAGGGATCCTGCCCTGTACCCCCCCAGTCCCTCTTTAGGTTTAATTCCATTTTCCCAGAATGCTCAAGCTTCTAGTCCTCCCCATCAGCCTAGACCCCCTCTCCCTACCCAGAATCCTCTAGCACTCTTCCTCTCTCCCTCCACCCTCACAGCCCCCGCCCCCCACCCTGGGGAACAGGATGAGGAGAGGAAACAGCTTCCAGAACCCAGGTGTCCGGCTTCCCAGTCCCCCTGGGTTCTTTGTCTTTCCCCCTCAGGCCACTCAGGCCCCTCTCGACCGCCCCCACTTCCCAAGAACCCAGGTGTCCCCAACTCACGGCTCTGGGGGCTGGGAAAAGCTGAAAGGCAGGTTACAGCCCCAGGGGACTTAACCCCTTAAGTATCCTGCCTTGGGGTTTTGGGTAGATGCTGAGGACTCTGGGGTCCTTCTCAGGGGGCGATCCCAGTCTGAGGACCCGGGACCAGTTCAGGGTGACTGGGACGGAGCAGGAAGTGACCCCAGCTTCCCGGGCCCCTCTAGCCTGGAGTCAGAGCGCCAGCTCTATGGGATTTAACCCTTCACTGCCCACAGTATCAGAAAAGAGGGGAATGGTGGAAGTCAAGGGGCTGGGAATCGGTACTCACTCTTACATTCAAAGAAAAGAGAGGCCGGGAGGCAGGAGCTTGAGGATTTTAGAGGCAGGAAACAGCTTAGGGAGAAACTCAAACACTTGAAAGCTCCAGATTCAATTCTTCTCATTTCTAAGTAGGGCATGGCAACAATTTCCAGAAAACTGGCCATCTGATCCATCTGTGCTGATTTTCCTGGAGATGTGTCAGCAGTACCCTAACCCTGTTCTGGGTCCAAACGTGGAGAAGGACATGGATTGACTGAGCCAGGAGCTAAGAGTGGAGGGTAGAAATGCTGATACTTATCAGAAGGGAACAAAGGCTTGACAGTTGATCCAGGGACCAGGAAACAGAAGGCAGAGGACAGTGTAGAAGGAGATCCTAAATATTAAATACTTGTTCAAATTAAATGCCTAAGAAATATGAAAAGATCTGATAATATAAATAAATGAACACTTGGTGAGTTCTAGGAGAAGGATTGGGATCCCAGCTCCACCAGTAAGGCGTTCTGAGACATGAGGGAAGTTTTGTCCCTTTCTTGGCTTTAAAGAGAGTCATTTCTACTGCCTTTCTAATTCTGTTTCAAAACATTTTTGTGCACCATGTTTTGTCTATACCCCAGAAACTCACACCTTAAAAGGAGTTATATTCTTGAAAGAATAGGCCCTCAATGATACTTTTAGTCGTATATCTTCTGACTATTTAGGTGGCTGAAGCAGCAACACACTGACTTTACTTTTTAAATCTTTTCTTTCCATATCACCTTCATTTCTAAATATATTTCTCCCCATTCTCCTAACATATAGGGTCCTAAGCATTTCCTTTTTAAAGGACAACAGGACACTCAGGATCCCAATGATTTTTTAACTAGAGTTATATGGACAAAAATGGTCTTTGCTTTTGAATAGCTCCACCCATCCCAACGATATCCATTCTCCCCCTCTTAAATTTTCCTACAGTCTCTGTTCACTGAAGCCTAGTTTAGGAAATGGAGCACTGACTCAGGATCAGAAAACCTGAGTTCATGTGCCTTGGACACATTATTTATCTTCCTGATCTTCAGTTTTTCAGCAAAATGAGGATAATATCCCACCAACCTCAAAGGAATATTGTGAAGATTAAAAGAGATAGCAGACATAAACATAAATAATTACCAGCTATCTTTATTTTGGTCTTCTCCATCTCTTTCAAGAATATTTTTTTTTCTCTTCACTCTGCTTACATAAAGATTCTTGATAAATTCTTGGTTGCATGGGTCAACTGTCTGACTTAATAGAGCAGCTATTGTAACTCTTTTGTGAGCAGGATGTGGGTGATCCATAAGAGATATTCTTTGTTTCCTACTACCATTGCCATTGTCCAAAAATATATCTTAAAGCTCCAAACGTAATTGGCTAATAAATAAATAAAGGAAGGCTGAGGATGCCACATCTAGGAAATGGTAATCACTTGCTTCAGCTTCCACCATTACTTTTCCTGAAATTGTCTCCTCTTGATTTCTCTCTTTTTTTTATTGGCATCATTACCCTCCTAGTCCCCTAGGCTCAATGATCTTTTCTTGCTTTCTTCTTTTCTCCTCTCAACCTTCTTATTAGTACCATGGATTCTTCTTTCATAAAGTTTCTTGAATCTACCTTTTTCTTTCTAAGTCCAATCTTTTAATCATAACTTTCTAAGACTCACCTGTCATAGTTCTATAAAGGGGACTGTTTACATGGGATAGGAAATTGTCTTCAATGATTTGTAAGGTTTAACACAACTGAAATTCTGCAGTTCTGGTTTATATGCTCTTTATCTCTCACCTGAACTATTGATGTCTGTCTCTTTCCCTCTATCAATTCTCCCTGCTCCAATATCCTGTACCTACATCATGTTAAATTTCCTAAAACTCTATTTTCACAGGGTCATTTTTTCTATTCAGAAACCTTTAATAGCCCCCTACTGCCTACAGAAAGATTTTTCCAACTGTTTCAAGTCATAGACATTTGTGCATGTCCCATATACCGATATTTCCAACCATCAACATGACACTGAATGTCTTCTCCTATAAATATCTTCTTGTTACATGTATCTTGATTTGTCCCACACTGACTTCATCATCAACTAATCAACAAACATTGGGTAAACATTTACTATCTACCAGTCATTGTGATCTAGGATAAAAATATGAAGAATGAAACAAATTCCTATTCAAAAGAAATACATTCTAATGAAAGATACAAGTATATATAAAATAAATATTAATTAAATGCAGAGTAGTTGGGAAGAAAAAGTTACTTGCATTTGGTGGGGGAAGAATTAGGAAAGGTTTAATTATGAAGAAGATGGTACTTGAACTGTGTCTTAAAAGAGAAGGTTTCTATAATATGTAGGTGAGGAAGGAGTATGTTACAAGTATTCAGGGTACTCTAGGACTATAAGGAGTTGATTGATTTGATTGTCCTATAACCTTAAGAGACTAAGAGTGGAATAAAGACATTTCACATGTTTGAAGAAAATAGGAAGGAAACCAATAGAAGGGAAGAAATCAAAGATTAGAAGGGGAAAGAGAAGACTGAGGTTGCAGTGTATTGGAGAAGATAGGAAAGAATAGGATAAAGAGCACATGTAGGGCAAGAGCATCACCTTTCCCAGTAAACTAGATCACCTTTCCTAAGGATCTCATTTTTGTCAAATGTATCAATTTTTAGGTACATTGTCAAACATTTGAATATATTATAGGCAAAGTCCTGTAATAGTTATGATTACTCCATACTCCCAGGATAGAAACTTAAGAGTCATTAACTTTTTCTCTCCTTCATCTGCTACTTTCTACCATTCACAATCACCAATTTCTTCCTTTGAATTATTTCTTGGATTCACCCATTCTCTATTCTCAGTCCTGCCATCCTATTCCAACAACTTGGATTACTATAACATCTTTTTAAGTAGTCTTCCTTTTTCTCCCTTTCAGTCAATACAGCTGCTGAAACAACTTTTCTAAAACACTATTTTCTTCATGTTATCCATCTGTTCAAAAGCCTATAATGTTTTCTTATTGCTTGCCCCTTCAGATTCAAAGGCCCTTTGTACTCTGAGACCTGGTTACCTTAACATTCTTCTTTTCCATTAACTCCCAGAACACACATTCAATGTTGGTAACATACAGCTCCTTATTAGCCTCACTCAGGGTTCATTTCTGCTTCAGTGGATTTATTTTCAATATTTGTCCAGCATGATAAATGTGGAAATATGTTTAGAAAAACTGCACTTGTTTAACCTATATTGGATTACTTGCTACCTAGGGAAGGGAAGAAGTAGGGAGGGAGGGAGAAAAATTTGGAACACAAGGTTTTGCAAGGGTAAATGCTGAAAACTATCTTTGCATCTATTTTGAAAAATGAAAAGCTATTATTAAATATATATATATATACATATACATACATATATATATATCTACCCTGCAAGAGAAAAATATCCTTCTCCCATGGAGACTATTCAAATTCTACCCACTCTTTAAAGCAGTGGTATCAAATTCAAAGAGCAAAGAGATCACCATTCTGGATATAAGAATCCCTGGGGGTACATATTGACAGTTTTTAGAAAGAATATTATCTGTGTTTTACTGTATTTTATTTATTTAGTTAAATATTTCCCAATTATGTTTTAATCTGGTTCAGGCTACATTTGGGAGTGTTATGGCTGCAGGTTTGATTTGACTACTGTTTTAAAGTCCATTTCTTGTCCTTCAGAAAGCTTTCTTGTCAGAAGCACTTATTCCGCTTTACTGGTTTAATATAAGATTTTTTTTTTTCTCTAGGATATAAGCTCCTTGAAGACAGAAGCCACGTCATATCCTTCATATAGATCCTCCACTCATATGTGCTATATCTGCACAAAGCAGTCAATCCTTTCTTAAGCCTTCTTTCTCTTGTGGCATTTAGGATGTCACAGAGCTAGGTTACTATATTTTATGAAATATATGGAATGTTATGAAATATTATGGAATCACAGAAATTTTAACTAAAAAGGACCTGAGATTTTACTTTATCTCAATGGGCCAAGATCAAAACGGTTAAGTGACTTGTAATGGATCACAGAGATAATAGTGGCAGAACTTGGATTTCTAGTTCCCAACATCTATTCCAATGTTCTCATTACCATATATCAATAAACTTTTCATATTTTATTTTATCAATTAATTACTTACTTTATCAAATCTATCATATCAAAATTCCTGACACAGGGACACAGCTGAGGAGTTAAATGCTCAGATATCATTTGCTAGGATTCCCCTGGAGTCCAAGAAATATTGGTCAATGGGAGAAACTACCTGGACCCAGAATTACCAGTTGAAAACATTGGTGGGGAGGAGAGTTTAAAAAATGAGGCTACTACAGGTGCTCATGCATACACATGAGATTGCTTTGGTAAAGGCTGAGAGAGCAAAAGCATTTGAACAGACCCGGCTATGACATTCATGAACCCAGGGATCCTGGCAGAAGCCTGAAGATCCCAGAACTCAGAAGCATCAGACCCCCAAGCCTGCAATAGGATCCTCAACAGAATGCTATTCTGCTCTAAGGGAAGGGTGAGAGGATAGCCTATCATTCCTATGTGAACCCAGGAGAACAGAATATAATCTCCACATGGTCTTTGGAGTATATGCGGAAATTCTGTATGTAGCAATCTTTTTGATTGGCCAGAACTAGGAAAACATTCAAAGGGAACTAACTGGTCAAACATTTCATTTCTCTGGTAAGGCTGGCACTGGGGAAGGCAAAGCTGCTGTGGGTTTACTGGGGGAGGGGCAGAGGCATCAGGCCTTCTCTTCTCTCACCCAGAGCCAACATGAAGAGGGATGGCCCTGCGGTTAATTCTGTCTCTTTCTTGCTGTTAGGTGAAGGAGATTGGAAATGGCTACAACTTTGTGAGTTTCAGAAATTAAGGGTCAGAAATCTAGCCTTGGAGTTGGGAAGACCTGGATTCAAACTTCTTCCAACACACAGTGGGTATTGAAACCTTGTTCAAGTCACTTAATGCAACTTTCAAAGATTATGAGTTGCAGAAAAGGTACACTGGTGGACGTCCAGTCCTCATTCCTATTCCTAATTAAGTGTTTCACCCTACACCAGATCTGGGAAAAACAGTGGGGTCTTAAATCTAAATTTCTCAGCAGTACTTCAGGGACCTTCTGCTACATTTATATTGAGTTTATTTAAAAGAGATCCCTGTGTCTCCTTTCCCTTGAGGCAGCTAGGTGACACGGTGGTTGGAGCTCTGGGCTTGGAAACGAGAAGATTTATTTTTATAAATTCAAATCCAGTCTCAGACTATGTGACCCTGACCAAGTCATTTAATCCTCTTTGTCTCAGTACCTCATCTGTAAAATGGACTAGAAAAGTAAATGGCAAATCATTCCAGTATCTTTGCCAAGAAAACCCCCAAATAGGGTCATGAAAAATCAAATACAACTGAAACACAACCACCACCCCTTTGCCAATACTGAAATGCTTTTGAGCCCATGTTTCTATCAGATAGGAGTATCTTAAAAAAAAAAAAAAGATTTCCAACCCATTCCTCAGTTGATAAATTGTCATAGGACATGAACAGTTAGTTTTCAGAAGTTATAAGAAAGAATACTCTTAAATCACTGTTTATTAGAGAAGTGAGAATATAAGCAACTCTGAGGTATCACTTCACACCACTTAGAAGTGACAAATGTTGGAGGAAATGAGGAGGGAAATGGTGCACTAATGAACTGATACTGAGAGTTGTAAACTAGTCCAACCATTCTGGAGAACAATTTGGAATCATTCCCCTTGACCCAATATTAGGTCTGTATCCCAAAAGGAAAAATAAACCTATATATAGATGAATATGGAAATATGTTTAGAAGAACTGAACGTGTTTAACCTATACTGGATAGTTTGCTGTATTGGGGGGGGGGAGGGAGAAAAATTTGGAACACAAGGTTTTAAAAGGCTGTATGTTGAAAACTCTTTGCATGCACTTGGAAAAATAAAGTACTATTTTAAAAAAAACCTATATGTACAAGAATATTTATAGTGGCTCTTTTGTGGTAGCTAAGAATTGGAAGTTGAGAGGGGGTCTATCAATTGGGAAACAGTTGAGCAAGTTGTGACATACAATTTTGATAGAGCACTAATGTGCTAAAGGAAATGACAAAAGGAGTGATTTCAGAAGAATCACATAGGTCAAGACCTATGTGACCTGGCAAAGAGAAAAATTAGAAGAACCATTGTGCACAGTAACAGCAATGATGATCAACTGTGAAAAACCTGACTATTCTGGTCAAGATAATTCCAAAAACTCATGACAAAAAAATTCTTTCACTTTCAAAAAGAGAACTGATGGATTCAGGGCACAAACTCTGCTCTCTTGATTTTTTTTTTGGTCTTTTTTTTTTTGGCAATATAGCTAACATACAAGTTGTTTTGCATGATTTCATATGTATAATTGATATCATTTTGCTTGACTTCTCAGTAGGTAGGGGAAGGACAGAAAGGAAGGAGAGATTTTGGAACTCAAATATAAATAAAAGAATGTTAAAAATGAATAAGTTGGGGCAGCTAGGTGGTACAGTGGATAGAGCACCAGCCCTGAAGTCAAGAGGACCTGAGTTCAAATCTGGTCTCAAACACTTAACGTTCCCTAGCTGTGTGACCTTGGGCAAGTCACTTAACCCCAATTGCCTCAGCAAAAAAGCAAAAAAAAAAAAAAGAATAAGTTTATTTTAAAAAATAAAAAAGATTTCCAATTTGACAAGATCATTATCTTCCAGATATTAGTCTTCTTCTTGTCCATTATTTTTGAAGAGGATCAATGTGTGAATGGAAGAGAACTTGTATGTGAACTGGATTTAAGTGAGGGGGAGTTGGACAAAACCTCATCCTCTCTTCCAGACGCATCAAAATCCAAGGGCAAGACAAAAGATGACTGGCCATGGCCTGGGATGAAGGGGATGATCTTGGTGTTTTTAATGTCTGACCAAGCTTTAAATGCT
Organism: Myrmecobius fasciatus; assembly: GCA_023553655.1. Classification (NCBI taxonomy): domain Eukaryota; kingdom Metazoa; phylum Chordata; class Mammalia; order Dasyuromorphia; family Myrmecobiidae; genus Myrmecobius; species Myrmecobius fasciatus. Next base: position 117,358 of record JAJPUD010006527.1, read on the forward strand.
CCATAATAGTACCTGAAAGCCACTGAAACAAACTGCACTCATCTGCCCAGTCTGCCAGAGGTAGATGCTCCCCTTGAGGTTATCCTCAATCCGATTTAGCCCCTCTGCCAAGACTGTTTACTGGAATGCAGCGTCCACAGGTGAGAGTTGAAAATGTCACATAGACACCAAAGGTAGATGAGTAGCTCTGAAAAGAGCTTGGCAAGCCCTCACGCAAAAGATTCTAGTCCTCCCTGGAATATCCCATACACCCTCCAATCTTATATCCCATTTCCACTTGGAGGTCACATCAGCATCTCAAACTCAATATATCCAAAATGGATATCATCATCTTCTATCCTAAGTCCACCCATCTTGCAAACATCCTTATCTCTATATTAAAAGCACCATCACCTTTCCAGAGGCCAGGTTTGCTACTTCTGGCTTGTCGTTGACTACTCTCTCTCTCCTTCACTCTCTCCACCCCACCCAATCAGTTCCCATGGCCTGTCAATTCTATTTACAAAAGAGCCCTCAAGTATGTTCCCTTCTCTCTACCTCCTATACCATTCCCTGATTCTCACTTCTTACCTAAACTCCTATAAAAGCTTCCTGACTTTCCTCTCTATAACCCACCTCCACAGAACTGGAAAATTACTTTTCTAAAGTACTCCCAGTGCAAGAGCTTTCAATGGTTCTTGCCTCTATAATAAAATATAAACTCTTCTGTTGGCATTCGGAGTTCTTCACAATCTGGCCTACATGTCCAAGCTTACTGTATATTATTGCCCAGGCTTCTTGTAAAAGATTAAAAAAAAAAAGTCAACTAAGTTATAACCAATATATCTACTTGACATTCTCCACCCATGACTTTCTATTTCTGGCCTTTTCAAAGATTTTCCCAAATACCTAGAAAGCATTCTGGTCTCTCTTCCCTAGATTCCTTCAAAGATCAACTCACTTGTCATTTCCTATATGAAAGTTTTCTTGATTCCCACATTGGTACTCTTTCCTACCTCCTCAAATGCTCATGTATGTTGTATTTATCAGTTTATACTTATATTGTAGAATGTAAGGTCCCAGAAAGCAAGAATCATTTTTCATTTTGTATTAGTATTCCCAGTATTCAATGCCTAGCAGATTGTTGCACATGGTAAGTGCTTAGGAAATGCTTTTTAGATCTGACTGGATAAATTTTGAGATTACTGTAAGCTCTATGCAACTTCTGGAATACAATTCATTTCATCTTCTTCCTATTCAATTCTGGGCCCAGTTGGCTAGATACCTACAATCCATCAAATATATACACTATTTATACTTGAAAAGGGGGTGGTGTTAGAGAAAATAACCATTGTGATCCTAGGTCCCTAAAAACCTAATTAGCACATCAAAATGAAGAGAGCCCAGAACTTCAGAGGCACTGAGAACAGCTACCCCTACTTAGAGAACGAGAATACAAAGGGAAAATGGCAAAACTAGAAGGTTTTACATTAAAAAAAAATTCAAGCATATGACACAATGTCTCATCATCTTTGGATTTTGTTTTTCTTTTGGACCACAGAGTTACTTTTTAGGGCAAGACTGGGCTTATATACCAGTAGGCATTTATTATGTTGTTTAACATTATGTATAGTCCCCTCAGGGTCATGCTAATGCTAGTTATTCATTTCTGTATTTTTTTTGCCCTTAAGTATGGCGATTCTAAACCGTTTTTTCTGAGAGAGCTTTTCAAAAAATGTTTTTATAGGGTATCCTTTTTCAATTTCAGGCCACTCTACCTCCCAACTTTTCTTTTTTAAAAAGTCAAAATATAAGTATATATTTTTTAATGCTCATGTGAGAAGTGAAAACCACTTTTAGCTTCAATTCATAATTATCACTTTGGTAAGTGGAAAGTAAAGGGTTATTCCCACTGAGATGACAGAACCTTGGCTCCTAGAGAGGCACTTCCTGTCTCTGTCCCAGACTCCAGGGTTTTTGAGTTCCCTTCCTCTCCCGCCCCCTTGAGATTTCCCGTTGTAGCTAGGACTTACTGTTTCCAGTTTCCTGTCTCCTCTCATTCCAAGCTGTAAGTGAATTCAAATGAGAAAGGTGAGGGTTTGAAAGTAGGACTGACCTTTCATAGAAACAGAAATCTGGGCATGATTAGAAATATTAAGACCAGCCCTAGAAGGGACCAGAACTGGATCCAGAGAAGTACAAATTGTCAATAGCTTCCAGGAAAGAGTGAAGAAAAAGCAATACTCTGCCACAAGTTCTTTGACTCCTCTACTTATTAATTTGTTTCCTGCTCTACTTTGCTATCCTACACCTCTTCTTGGCCTAGTCTGAACCACAATAAAAAACATGCTGTTTCATTTTAGGTCTGTGTTTTTCCCCATTCCTGGATAGCCCAGTTAAGACTAAGATGATTGTTGTGTATCCCATGTATTTTTCCTGGAAAGAGTAGGGTCAGCAGAGTCCTGCAGAGATCGCCCTCTACTGGTTCAGCAGGTAAGGGGGCACTATACTGGGTAAAGATTCATTCATCCTGTTGCCCCTTCTTCCAATTCCTTTCTCTGACTTTCCTTTGCTGTCCTCATTAAAAATAACTTTATTTTTGGCTTCGAGGGCTCTTCTGCCTTACCATCCATCTCCATCCATTCCATCATCTCTTATAACTTCCCTTCTACAGAGGATCAGTATCAATAAATTATTTTTTTAAAAGTAAAAATGCCTAAAACCAGTTTCATTATCTTCCCCCAAAATCGTATCCCCCTTCCAACTTTCCTTTTTCATCATTGAATTACTGAGGAAAGGGACACTTCCCTGCCCCTTCCCCTAACATCTTTCAAAGATGCTAGATTCCTAGCATCCATCTGCCAAATAGAAGAGTTTATAATTTATCTTAGAACTAACAGAGAACCACTGGAGCTTTTTAAACAATGAGTGATGTGGATGTATCTCACTTTATGTGTGTATCAATTTGGCAGCTGTGTTGAAGTAAATTGTAATGATGAGAGACCACTTTTTCTCTGTACAAACCTCTGGCCACATCAGACTACTCTAAATCATTGTCTCTGAATTCACTCCTTGTGATTGCTCAACTGCATACTTTTGGTTATACCATTCACTGCGACCTTCCCTCACAAGAATCGCCCTGATTTTGTCCTTACCTATTTAAATTTTACCCATTTTCCAAGGCCCTCTTCTGTGAAACCTCTCCTGAGCAAACTCAACCTAGAATAACTTTTGTTGTCTGGAACCACTGTTGTCTGTATCTATACCATTTATATGACGTTTATCATATACTGCCTAATATTGTCATATTTCTCATGTGTTTTTTTTCCCCTTGTTTCTTTATCTACTTTATAAACTCCTTCAAAACTAAGACCATGTTCTTTGTATCATGGTCCTACGTACCACAGCTCCATTATCTAGCACAGAGAAAGTGTTCAATAAGATTTGTTGAATGAATACAGTACAGGGCTTGTCACAAGATGACGCTATAAATAAACTGGACCATTTAAATTCAACAAATTCAGTACACATTTACTGAGGACCTCCCATGTAGAAAGTCTTGGGATAGTTACTGAGGGAGAAATAAAATGAAATAGTATGGAATAACTGTCTTAAAGGTGTTTATAATTTAGCAGAGAAGATATATGTCCAGAAATGATTATGATGCATAAATAGAATGTGTTAAATGCTTTAAGGAGACACAAAGTACTATGGGAGGTCAGTGTAGGAAGAGATTACTTCTGGCTGTTATTATCTTAAAAACACTTAATGAGAATTTGAACTTGATGGACGGGTAAAATTTCAATAGAGAGATAAATGGAGAAGGAACTTAACTGGAATGATAAAAGCAGAGGAAAAAGAAGCATGAAAGTCCAGATTTTGCTTGAGGTGAATATAGTCCAGTTTGGCTGAATGTTATGAACATAAGAAAGGAGTATTTAGTATGAAACAAGTTAGAAAAATAGGTTGTAGCTGGATTGTAAGAGCCTTAAGATCCAAGCTAAAACTTTTAGATTTTGATCAGCAGGCAGTCAGAAGCTATCAAAGTCTCTTGAGCGGTTAAAAAAAAAAAGACATAAAAAACTAAGCATTAGGAAGATTAATCTGGCAGTGTCTACTGTATAAATATAACAGAGAAAAGACTAGAACTAAGCAGCCCAGTTAGGATATTATTGGACAATAATCCAAATTAGAAAGTTAGTGAGGGTCTGAATTAGGGTGGTAACTTTAAAAATGAAAGGAAAGGGACTAATTTCAAGAGAGACTGTGGAAAAAGATGAAATAATGCTTGATGATTGCTTGGATATGACAGAAGAGAGAGGAATCAGAGAGAACTCTAATATTTTGAGTCTGGATAATGAAATGAGAACAATACTAAAGGAGAGAATTATAAGTATTTATTTGAATAAAATAATTTTACTCCTACCCAGGATTTATGATAATAAATATGAAAAAGTCATCATATTATTCATTAATATTATTATAGTATTATATCACATTGTTCATAATTATTTTGGACTAAAAGTTGACATATAATTAAATAATAGTACTAGTGCACATTTCAAAATTTTTAAGAAACCAAAAAGTATATTTATTAAAGCCTTGATTAAATAATACAAATTATACAAATAATTCAAATTAGTACGAAGGAAAACAACTTGAAAGATTAAAAACTCCAATCAATGCAATGGCAAACCATGATTCTAGAAAATTAGTGATGAATTATACCTTCGACTTCTGAAAAGAAGTGATAGATTAGAGATATAAGACACAAATTTTCTGATATGAGGGTATATTTTGCTTGAATATATCTTTTTCTAAATAAGGTAGAACATTTAAAAAATTATTTTTGTTTATTTGGGGGGGAAGACAAAGGGAGAATAATAATGATGTCCAAAAAAATTGTCATGAAACATTTATAAAATATAGAAAAATTCAGAAACAAATAGAATAGTATTAGAATTGTCATGTTATATTTTTTATATACTTTAAAGAACCAACAAGCTGTATCTAACTCAATCAGTTTTATGTGTAATTCCCATTTTCTGTTCTGCTTCTGTTCTATATATGAAAATCTATCATATTTTTTAAAGTTCTTGATTGGGGCAAGATGGCAAGTTCTCTGAAAAAACCCATCAACAATTTTTAAAAAGTGTCAAACCATATTAGAGATTAAAAAAAAATTTAGTCAGATAAGTGCAGTAGAGGAAAAAAATAGGGCAAGCAATGAAAGTGATGCAAGAAAATTGTGAAAAGAGAATTAATATGGGCAACTAGATGGCACAATGGAGGGAATACCAGACCTGGAATCAGGAGTACCTGAGTTCAAATCTAGTCTCAGACACTTAACATTTTGTAGGTATGTGACCCTAACCAAGTCACTTAATCCCAATTGCCTCACCAAAACAAAAACAAAAACAAAAGCAAACCAAAAAGAAAGAAAAGAATTAGCACCTTAGTAAAAGAGGCACAAAAATACTAAAGAAAATAATGCCTTAAAAATCAGAGTTAGAGCACCAGCCCTGAAGTCAGGAAGACCTGAGTTCAAATCTGGTCTCAGACACCCTGAGTTCAAATCCGACCTCAGACACTTAACACTGCCTAGCTGTGTGACCCTGGGCAAGTCACTTAACCCCAATTGCCTCAGCAAAAAAAAAAAAATCAGAGTGAGAGGCAGCTAGGTGGCACAGTGTATAGAGTACCAGCCCTGAAGTTCGTAAGACCTGAGTTCAGATACTTAACACTTCCTAGCTCCTAATTAATGCTTTAATTTCCTCTTCATTGGTGGTAAGTACATTTTTGATAATGGTAATTTGATTTTCTCTTTCCTTTTCCCAATCAAATTAAAGGTTTATCTTTTTTTTTCATAAAACCAACTCTTATTTTTGCTTATTAGTTCAATAATTTTCTTTTAATTTTATTAATCTCTTTATTTTCAGAATTTCTAATTTGGTATTTAATCAGGGGTTTTTAATTTGTTCTTTTTCTAGCTTTTTTAAGGTTGTATGCCCAATTCATTGATCTTCCTTTTCTCTTATTCAAGTAAGCATCTAGAGATACAAAACTTCCCCTAAAAACTGTTTTGGCTGCATCCCATAAATGTTGGTATGTTTCCTCATTATCATCCTCTTGGATGAAATTATCAATTGATTCTATGATTTGTTGTTTCATCCACTCATTCTTTAGGATTAGATTATTTAATTTCCAATTACTTTTTGGTCTATTTTCCATAAAATAATTTCTTAAGAACTAGAATTGAGTGAGTAGAATCTGATGACTCCATAGACATCAAGAAGCAATAATACAAGGTTTTTAAAAAACTGAAAAAAAAAATAGAAAAGTTACTGAAAGGAGCTAAAAAGAATGAATTCAAATAATATGGAGCTTCAGTCAGAATGACAAAATTTAGCAACTACCACAATCAAGGCTTGGAATATGATATTCCAAAAGGCAAAAGAGCTAGAATTATAACCAAGAATAACCTATCCAGCAAAACCTGGCATGGTAGGGAGAGAGAGGGTAAAAGGAAAAACATTTAATGAAATAAAGGATTTGGAAGTATTTCTGATTTAAAAAAAAAAAAGGTCAGAACTGAATAGAATTCAAACACTAGACTCAAACATTAAAAGGCGAACACGAGTAAAAAGTCATAAGGAACTGTTTACATTCCTATGTAGGATGAGAAAACATGTAACCCTTTTGAACATCATTATTATGGTAGTTGGAAGGAGTCTACTTAAGAGGCCATTAAGTGTGAGAGTCTATTATGTTGGGATAATCTTAAAAAAAAAAGAATGGAAAGTTGAAGAGGCAGGTAACACTAAGAGAAAAAGGAAGAGAGAAAAAGAAAGAAACAAAATTATCTCACATAAAGATGCAAAGAAAAATGTTTACCTTGGAGGAAAAAACGGGGAGGGAGGAATGGGCAATACTTGAAACACTTATCTGAACTCTAGAGAGGATAAATACATGTACACAATTACAATTAAGTATAGAAATTTAAGTAGGAGGGGAACAGGCAAGAGAAAGGAGTGATAATAAGAGGAAAAGTAAATTAAAGGAGGAAATGATCAATGATCAATCAAATGATCAAAACATACTTTTGAGGCAGGGAAACAGGGTACCAAAAAAAAGAAGGATAAAAGATAAAACTAGAATGGTGAGAAATATTCAATTAGCAATTATAATTATGATCAGGATGAACTCACCCATAAAATGGAAGGAGAGTAGACTGAAATAGAAACCAGAATCTCAACAATGTTATTTATAAGACATATACTTGAAACAAAAAGACACAAGAGTTACACTAAAGGGTAGAGCTCTATTATGTTTCAGTTTTAAGTAAAAAAGGCAAGGATAGCAACCATGATCTCAAACAAAGCAAAAACAACAACAAAAAAGACCTAATTAAAGGAAAGTCAGGGAAACTACATTATGCTAAAAGATACCATAGACAATGAATCAATATCAGTATTGAATATATATATATATATATATATATATATATGTACCAAATGGCATTCTGTTGGTGTTCAGTTGTTTTAGTCATGTCCAACTCTTCAAAGCCTTATCTCAAGTTTTCTTGGCAAAGATAAAAGAATAGTTTACCATTTCCTCCTCCAGCTCATTTAATAGCTGAGAAAACTGAGGCAAAAAGGGGTAAGTGACTTGCCCAGGATCACATAGTTAATAAGTATCTTAACAGATTTGAATCTTCCTGACTTCAGGCTTAGTGCTCCATCTACTGTGCTATTCATCAAATAGCAAAGCACCCAAATTTGTGAAGGAAAAGTTAAATGAGTTTTAGGGAGAAACAATAAAATTATACTAGTGGAAAATCTCAATTGACCTCTTTTAGATTTTGACAAATCTAATCATAAAATAAATTAAAAGTTGAAGAGAAGAATAGAATTTTAGAAAACATAATAGATCTCTGTAGAATATTGAATAGAAATAAAGAGGGGTATAAGCATAACTCAGAAATCTTGAGAGTTTGGTTCCAGAATACTTCAATAAAGCACATATTACAATAAAGTATGTCACTCGAATTTTTTAGTTTCCCAGTATATATAAAAGTTACTTTGACCCTATACTGTGAGTCTATTAATTACAATAGTATTATTCCTAAAAAAAAAGCAATATACATACCTTAATTTAAAAATACTTTATAGCTTAAGAAAATGCTAACCATCATTTGAGCCTCCAATGAGTCATAATCTTTTTCACTGGTGGAGTCTTTCCTCAGTGTTTCCTCAAGTGCTGCTGATTTATCAGGATGGTGGTTGATGAAGGCTGGGGTGGCTATGACAAAAATGAACTTTACAACACCGATTGTTCCTTTGATTTGAACACTTAGAGGCTATTGTAGAGATGTTAATTGACCTAATTTCAATATTGTTGTGTCTGAACACACACAAAATTTATTAAGTTCTTCATTTTAGAAATGTGCAGTTCATGCAGGATTCAAAATTAATCCACATAAATCATCAGCATTTTTATATATTACCAACAAAGTTCAGCAGCAAGAGATACAAAAAGAAATTCCATTCTAAATAACAGATGATAGGATAAAAGAATCTATCTGACAAGGAAAAGTCAGAAACTATATGAACTAAACTACAAAACACTTTCCACACAAATAAAATCAGACCTAATCAACTGGAAAAATATTAAGTGCTCATGGGTAGGCAGAGCAAACATAATAAAAATGACAATACTACCCAAACTAATCTACTTATTTAGTGCCATACCAATCAAACTCCCAGAAAATTATTTTACAGATCTAGAAAAAATAGTAGCAAAGTTCATTTGGAAGAACAAAAGGTCAAGGATTTCAAGGGGATTAATGAAAAAAAAAGGCAGATGAAGGTGGCCTTGCTGTACCAGATATAAAACTATATTATAAAGCAGCGGTCCTCAAAACCGTTTGGTACTGGCTTAGAAATAGAGCAGTCGATCAGTGGCACAGGATTGGTTATCAGGACAATCTAGGCAATAACCTTAACAATTTAGTGTTTGATAAACCCAAAGACCCCAGTTTTTGGGATAAGCACTCACTATTCGGCAAAAACTGCTGGGAAAATTGGAAACTACTGTGGAAGAAATTAGGGCTTGACCCACACCTAACACCACATACCAAGATAAGATCTAAATGGGTTCATGATCTAGATATAAAGAGTGACTTTGTAAGCAAGTTAGAGGAACGTAATATAGTTTACCTCTCAGACCTGTGGAGATGGAATAAATTTATGTCCAAAGAAGATCTGGAACTCCTAATTGAACACCAGATGGATAATTTTGATATTAAGTTAAAAAGTTTCTGTACAAATAAAACTAATGCAGACAAGATTAGGAGGGAAGCATCAAATTGGGAAATCATCTTTACATTTAATGGTTCTGATAAAGGTCTCATTTCTTTTTTTTTTATTAAAGCTTTTTATTTGTATAACATATGTATGGGTAGTTCCCCAACATTGATCTTTACAAAGCTTTCCATTACAAATTTTACCCCCAGCCCCCTCCCCTCCCCTAGATGGCAGGAAGTCCACTACATGTTAATAATGTTCAATAATGTTGAATTCTTATATATATGAGACAATTCTCTATATATTTTAGTCATTTCTAAAATTCTAAGAATTCAAGCCACTCTTCAATAGATAAGTGGTCAAGGGATATGAACAGACAATTTTCAGATGATGAAATTAAAACCATCTCTAGTCATATGAAAAGTTGCTCCAAATCACTATTGATCAGAGAAATGCAAATTAAGACAACTCTGAGATACCACTACACACCTGTCAGATTGGCTAAAATGACAGGAAAAGATAACGATGAATGTTGGAGGGGATGTGGGAAAACTGGGACACTAATACATTGTTGGTGGAACTGTGAACGGATTCTGGAGAGCAATTTGGAGCTATGCTCAACAAGTTGTCAAACTATGCATACCCTTTGACCCAGCAGTGTTTCTACTGGGCCTATATCCCAAAGAGATCTTAGAGGAGGGAAAGGGACCCACCTGTGCAAGAATGTTTGTGGCAGCCCTTTTTGTAGTGGCTAGAAACTGGAAACTGAAGGGATGCCCATCAATTGGAGAGTGGCTGAATAAATTATGGTATATGAATGTTATGGAATAGTATTGTTCTGTAA